>WBMW01000568.1:1362-84580 GCA_013396635.1 Penelope pileata | reverse complement strand
AAAAAAAAAAAAAACATGCTTATAAAACATGTTTGAAGATTTTGATGTTAAGGAAGGTTCTAAAGAAAAAACCTGCAGCTCTAAAGAAATGTAAAGAAAAATGTGCTTCAAAGAAAAATCTACTTCAGCAAACGTTGAAATGCTGTCTTTTAGTAATATACTTCACTTACATTTAATGAGAGCACTCCATCTTTAGCACCTCTGACACTAAACCAATCTATATCCTTTGCAAACTAATGTTTCATCAGGATTGTATTAAATGTAAGTCAGTTTAGCATTTGACTCCTTAGAAGTTGTCAGGATTAATAAAGGTTATCAGTCTAGTCCAGTATCCTGTCTTAAATTGTACTGTTATCATCCTCCAATGAATGTACAGGAAACTCCACAGCAGACAGTTTTAGAATAACTTGCCTGTAGATGATGTAGATACTCTGAAACCTCCAATATAGCAGTGATTTCTTGTGCTTTTGAGTAAGATGGTTTATATTACATTGAGACTGGATAATGCTCTGCTTCTTGGTCCTTTTATGAGTAATATTGAGCTCTTGCAATTCACAATATCTTGTGACGATAAAGTCAACAGCTTAATTAAACATCACTTGAAAAGGAATTTCCTTCTCTTAATTTTGTTTTCCATTTAATGAGCACTTGCTTTTGTGTCATTAAAAAGAATGAAAATAAATGATTTATACAATTTCACTCTACTGCTTATTTATATGTCATCATGTCACTTCTCATACATTCCTGTTAGGAATTCCCATCTTTTCAAAGAGTTTTTAGTTGTTATGACCTTGATGATAAATTTGGGCTTTTCATAATCATGAAAAATCACTTACATTTTAAATGATTGTTTTCTATTCATGAATACCTAAATTAGATAAAATTATTACCTCTTTAAATTTTTGCAAACAAGGATTGATGAAAATTTAATCTGCTAATTTGAGTAACAGGTTATCTAAACATCTTCAGAAAATCTATAGCATTCAGGGAGTTTCTTTTTATCAGTAACATAAATTTATTAGCTGTCAGGTTTTCAGCTTTGACACTTGCTGTACTGACTTTTTAGGTAACTATGTCAAATGAGAATTACACATACAGTGCTGTCACAGACAACTGGATGCTGTCACAGACAACTGGATGCTGTCACAGACAACTGGATGCTGTCTATGCTTCCTCTCAAATTCCTGAGGCTTTCAAGGTGTTTCAAATTAGCTTTCATTTTTTGATGCCTGAGCATGTATAAATCAAGTGTGTATTCAATCTCTCATTGTGATTATCATATTTAATTATTCATTCATGTAATCCAAAACACTGCTAAGGAATTCCAAGTTTTGTAGTGTGTGAAACTTGTTCATGATGTGGGTAGTGTGTGCATGGCCACGTGTGCACACTTGGATGCAGTTTTAAGGCATAGGAATACTACTATGTGATGCAGAAACAGTATTGCTCTGAAATGTGGTAGTTAAATCATAGTGCATTGTCTCTGTGTACCTTCCTTTGGAACATGCTTTATTTCTCATGATGAATATTTACACTAGAACTAAAATATTTTTAGTTCCTCCAGGCCTAGCAGAACTAGCTGCTGCTGTTGTCTGCAGCCATTCTTGAAAGCTTTTTGTCTAATATAAATTTTTCTTTTTCCATATCAGTGTTGCTCTTATGTTCAAGTTAAATCAAATTTCTGTCTGGTAAATGGCAGAAGAAAGTGATGGTCAAAATGAACATGGGAAAGAAACATTCTTCATCTTGTCATTTTCCATTTTGCAGAAACACATTTTATTTGGTATATTTAGTGACTGCTGAGGACATCCTGACCTCTGTGGGGCTGCATGGGGCTGTAGCAGTATAGCTGAGCAGATGAGGACCTGGAGGCCTCACAGCTTCACAGAGGGCATCCTCACCCATCCAACACCATAGTTATAGCCTTCCTTATGGCATGTGTCAGGAGGGAGGGTAAAAAAGTAAGGGATCTGAATTTCTCATTATGAATGGTGTGATTTGCAGCATGATGGCATGTTGGTAATGACAAAGACTGTACTACCACTTGCATATGTTCAGCAAAGCTTCAATCCTTAGTGCTTAGCAGATGCTCTGATTCATCAACCTGATGCATGAAAATGGGCTTTTTCTCTTTTAGTATGGGAAATTGACAGCTGTGGATCAGACTACTCATATACTCCCTGATCCCTTACTTTTCAGGAAGAGATGCACCATAACTGCAAAAAGTATAGCACCTTCTTCCCAGGAGCTCCATGTGTGCTACAGGAAATTGTGGAAAGACTTAAGAGGACATCCGTCACTGTGCTATGATTAGCTTGTCTGTAAGCTGCAGGGGCACACCATAATTAGGCTGGCAAGAGTTTAAATTGCTTCATCCAGATTCCCATTTGTATCTATTTTCTTTGCCTCCACCTGCCTTTTTGTGGGATTTGTTTTTCTTGTTTCTTATGGCTAAGTTTCCCACTCTGTGTTGGATTTCAGCCAAAGCATGTTTTTATAAGCTGGGAAGAACTTTTCCCACATTACAGACTGGCATCTAGTGGGTGCACGTTATTTGCCACGCTAGGAGCACACAGGAAAGCTGGCTAAAGAGCGGACGTTACTTTATGGGAAATTCTTCATTGTGGTCATATAGCTGGTGTTCATAGGAAGCTAGCTGAGGTAGTTCTAACTGATGATTCTTCCCCTCCCTCATAAGCATTTTACCTCTCTTTATGTACAATGACTGTGTTTGTTTTTGTTTTTGTTTTAATTGCTTTTTGATAGCTCTTGGCTATCAACTTTTATTTCATTTAGGTATTTCAAAATTACAGCTGTCCATTCCTTTCATCACCTTATGGCTTTTGTTACTGAAGCCAGTTTTATACTGTTCCAGACATCTCCTGTTATTTTTTATATCATCTTCTATATAGATGCTCTTAAATTTTTGGCTTTCTGATGGCCCTTTGTAAGGCCTTTTCTAAGGCCTCTCTTATTTCTACCAAAACTGAATCTGTCACCTTGGCTTACTGTGTTCCTCTTGACTTTTAATGAGCCCGAGCTTTTGTCCTATTGCTAAAATCCCAAAGTGAAGTGCAAGTGGACTGCTTTGTACTCGGTCACCATCCTTTGACCCTTTTGGTCTAAGTAACTCTACCATGAGTTAAAATTTCCTAACAAAACAACTCCTGAGGTCATTAGTATACAAAAACCTGCTTACTGTGCGAAAGTATCCTGTTTATACAGGAATATAAGTAAAAGCATTCTGTCTTATGCTGTTCTTCCATCATGAAGGGTTATCCTCTCAGGAGATGTTTGACAAAGTTTTAAAAATATTTAGAAATATTTTGTTGTTTACTGTTGTTTTTTTTTGGTGCTACTGTTTTTCTGCATCTGGTAAAAAGAAGATATGAAGAAAAGCAACCAAATCAGACACTCATGTTGGACACAAGAAAGCCCTGGAACCCACTTTCTTTTACAAAAGGTGATAGTGTGATAACAGTCAAAACTTCCATTGTCTACACACTAAATTTTTTTTTTTATACTGCTTATTAGAGTGGGATATTTTTTTTATTGCTATAAAAGATTTGGATACAGAATCTTCTCAATTGCATCTTTTTAGTGAGAAACTATATTGTGTGAGCAATAAGCTGCAATGTTTATAAGTCAGATTTGCACAATTTAATGTACGTTTATAACTAACAGGTTCTGTAAGAATTCTGGTTTTGTTTTCCACTACCTTTAGTTTTATGTCACTAAGATCATTAACTTCATAACATGAATTCCATATGTTGAAAATGTTGGCAGAAAATATACTACATTAAATCTGATAGAAAAAATGTGATACAGTTAATCCATAGACCCCTTTTACTTTCATCATCCATACAGAGGAAAAGTCCAACAGCACTCAAAAGTGATTTTACCAGACCCTATTTTTATTGCTATTCCTTCTGCTGCTCCAGGGAACTAGTACACATTTCTAGGAAGTACTCATTACTATTTTCAAAGAAATCAAAAACCTCTAAAATTTGAGTATTGATTCTATAAAGAAAAAACCACCAGAATATCCAATACAATTACTGCGTTGTTTCTGACAGTTGGTAAATTCTCTGTTAGCAAACAGTTTTAACCCATCACAGCATCCTTCCTTATGCAAATGACTTTGTTGTCCTAAGTAGTGCTTTGTCTAAAGAACATCATTTTACTGTTTCCTCGGTGTAAATTATGAAAAGTCATTACCATTCATACCTGTGACATTTATGTGGAAGAGCCCATAAAAATTTGGTTTTCTTTACATCTTGGATAATTATTCTGACATTATCTGTAGGTGCATGAATTCATATACTGCTAGAACTATTGATTATCAATAAAAGGAAAGGGATGTGATGGGCTTTCAAGCATTTTCCTGACAAAGTCAGCATATGGAATGTCATACTGAGGAAAATATACACTACAATATCCAAACAATGTAGTCTGACTCAGTGATGAACCTGTTGCTTCCTTTTTTTAGCCATAGCCTTGGGCTGGGAAATGGAAGGTGAACTTCCACTAACTTTCTTTTGGAGAAGTGCCTACATAACACTCTCCACAGGTAATATCTGGTTTGTTTCAAGCAATGGAGATTTGCATCCTTTCATCATGTCTGCTTACCTCATTTGCTTCTTTGACTACATGCAAAACACAGTTTTCCACAAGCACACGGGACAAAGCTGTACAGAAGACTGCACATAATTTTTGTTTCTGTTCTGGACTGAAGAGGTCAGATGCCTGCATTTTTTTCCACAACTTTTTAAAAAATACAAATTTTTTCTTTTGTATTTGTTTCGAGACAACGATTTTCTGCAGCAACAATTCGAACTGCACAGGTTTTCAAAAATTGGAAAGGCTTTGCATGCTATTAGGGCCATCTGTGTGTGGAAAATACATTGGTTTGTACCTTTTCAATGAATCAATTTTCTTAAGTAAAAAAAAAGGAAAGAAATGTACAAAGCACAGATTTTGAGGGTTTTGAAACTCACTGTGAAAATTTTGCACAGCCCTGTGTAATAGTAACTTTAACTTGACACAGTCCAGTTGTTCTGGTTCTTTATTTCAGGCTTCTTTATTACATGCACCTGTTTCAACTAACTTGTAGCTGTTTCAGAAACTCCTGATTGGACTGCAGCCAGGAAGCACTGTGTGTTCCCACAGTTAATATGATCTAGGTCTTTAGAGGGTTCATGGGGACGTGTGTAATATGAAAGTCCAGACAGATAAAAGCTTTCCTCCTACTTCTGTTCAACAATAGCCTTGTCTGTTTACTTGTTCTGGTCTCACTACCAAAAATTTGGGAGAAGAGGTCGCTCTTTTCAAACATCTCCTGCATAGTCTGCACATCAAGTTCACGACAAGTTCAGGGGAGTTTTGCACGGTTTTGGATTTCATTATGACCAGTTCATGCAACTCTGGACTAATCCTGTCTGTACCCATAGTGAAAATGTGGGTCTCTAATAACATCAACAAATAAAAATAACCAGCTAATTTCACAATACGTACATTATGCAGTTGAATGTAAATGTAGAGATGCATTTTGTGTTTGTACATTCATGTTGGTTCTGGTACTATTAGGTAAAGTAAAGCTTTTAGTAAGTAAGTATGACATAGTCACTTTATTTCTGGTAAAATGAGGCTTTGTGTGAGAGTGCTGTGTGGATCTAAAGAAAAGGATATGTTAATAAGGTCTCGGATGAAGCATTTGCCCATTGAGTTCCAGGGTGCTCAGTACCCACAGCTGATTACCATATTTTTGATTTTAGTAGCCACGTGCAAAAACATGCTTTCTTCACTAGCAGCAGCCTATGATTTTTACATCTCCTCAAAATCTGAAAAATGGGACAAATCTGTGTTGATTTCTTTATTAAACGTTCTTCACATAATTTCATTTTTGACAGAAAAAAATAATTAAAAATGTTTTGCCACTTCCTAGAACTTTTTTCTTAGTGGCATGAAGAACATATTTACATGTGGCTCAGGAATATTTGTCAGAAAACTCTCCTCATGAGAAATTATCTGCACACAATTTTTTAGATTTTTTTTTAGATAATTTACTCTTTGTTACCTATGGAGATATTATTCAAGAGGAGCAGACAGACTTTGACTGTAAGCATGAGAAGAAGCACTTATCAGTATATTTTTCCATTCTGCAGCACTGTGGTTGCATGAAAGCAAAATATGATACTTGGTGAGATCAGAAAATCAGAACCAGAATCAATAGGACTGCAGCTCTTTTAGAGGGTCAATTTAAAGGAACAGCAGAAAACTGTGATTTAATGGACCTAAAGGGGAAACACTGCAGTGTATTTATGAGAAGAGCATATTTTTGTGTTACACAGTATACTTTACAATCATTTAGGAAAAAACAGATTATATCTAAGCTTAAATGCTGAAACATTTCTAAATGTTATAAAACATTTAGTAGGATATATTTCCCTAAAATCTGTAGAGTAAATTTGCTTACTAAATTCTACAAGTAATCAGGAATGAATATAGCCAAAAAAATGAAGAGATGGAGAGAGGAAAAGAACAAAATTTCCAGAGGTGAAACTCAAATTTATTTTTGCATTAAAAGACTTATTGCTGAATTCTTTAACCAATTCTATACAAAAATCAGACTAGTAAGAAAGGAAAAAGCTATATTTTGTAATGTACAAGCAATCAACCTGGATATGCACGCCCACACTGATGGAAACATCCCTTTCACTCAAAGCTTTTGTCAGAAGAAGCCCAGTTCAGCAGTCTGTCCCACTCCTTGCTGTAGGTTACCATGTCCTAGCAGAGCTGGTGGAACAAAGTTTTTGCTGCTTCCTGTTCTCATCAGAGTTTGGAATACTTCAAATTGGAAGGTGGGTTTTTATTAAGATGCTTGAAAAGCGGAGTTGTAGTGTCCCATTTTGCCAGCTCTGGCTGCAAAGACCAATAACAAGCAGCCTTCTGGGCAGAGCATCTTTTCAGTGAGTCACTGATAAGATTGGTAAAACCAGCGAAACCAGCCAGAGGACTGCTACTGGTGGTCAACGGTTTCCACACAAGATTTGCTGAGATTCTGGGACCTTAACATTTGTTTCATTCTGTGGGTAGGAATGTGTGCAGAGGACACATTTTTCTGCCCCATCCTTCCCAGTTTGTCTCTCTCCTAGTGATCGTTCTACCCTTATTGTCATTTCTCATTGCTTTACTTTCTGCCTTACCTAGAGAGATTCATCTCTGTTCCCACAGTCTCCATGTCTATTTAGTTCCAGTATAGCTCTATGATCCCTCATCCACATGCTTGTTTTTCTTTTATTCTTTTTGCCAAGCCATTCCCATTTTTCTCCAACCAGAGCTTCGTTTGTCAATTCATTCTAATTCTCATACATATTCGAGGATCTCCTGATGTCTGTGGTTCACATCTTTCTCACTTTTCGTCTGGGACCCCTGCCCCCATGGATCTTTGCATATACCTTCAGGTTGTCATCTCCCTTCACAGTAAGTTCCAGAACTTCTTAAAACTTCTTAAAACTTTCCCTATCTGCATTTTTATTATTGTTCTGGCTCCAGATTATTTGGACACCAGTAAAGGGATCTTTTTCTTTTTTCCTTAATGTCCTGGAGTAACCTAAGGTAGCTATATCAGGGAAGAACAAGACCTGGACTGAAGATTGGGTATTTTAGGAGGCTTCTAGGATCTTTCAGGCATGGAAACTGTGAGGGAATACAATTATTGATCCATGAAGATGAAACATATGCAATGCAGTCAGTACAAACCATTATGGGTGAATCAGTCATGATTATTTTATCTTTTGGCTCATGGCAATATGTATAAGGCAACATAAACTAACTCTTCTCATCCCTGTTTTTAATCTGATTTTCTTTTGCATTGATCCAGTTTTAATGATATTTCAAATCTTCCCACAGTAAAAAGAATGGTAATGATTATGACTTTGACAAATTATGCCTTCTCGTATTTTTAGCAGTGGATTATATGGCTGAAATTTTCAAAACAAAACCAATGAGAAAATAAATTTAGAACAAGCAAAATATCAAGTAAATCTTGTAAAATAGCCCGAAGTAGACAACTAACATATTTACAACCTCCTGGGTTTTGTTGGAGTTTTTTTTGTTTTTTGTTTTGTTTTGTTTTGTTTTTTAGTAGAAAGCAAAGTAATCAAGGACAATTGTGAAAAATCTCTAATATGTGGTATAACGAGCTTACAGTAGGCTGACTAAACTACAAGTTCAGGTTTCTCCTGACCTGGAAGATGTGAATGTTTTATTTTTCTCTGTGACTTAGAAATATCTGGAAAGTAGACTAATTTTGACTCTGCTTACTGTACATTTAATTCTCCCTAAAAATATTTTGAGTTTTACCATTATTCCTTATTTCTTTTGGTGCAGTGTGGGACAGAATCTCAGAGTAGTTCAATTCTGTTCAGAGATGAATATTTGACCCATTACAGGTTCTTCTACAGGCAGATATGAATAAGGCAGAGATAACAGTATTCGTAAAACTTTTTTTCTTTTCTTTTTTTTTTTTTGAGATAGCTGCTGTTACCCAGTTTATACTGTTGAAGCGAACTTCACAGGGCAACCACCAATATCAGTTTCAATATCCATGAAAATAAAAAAAATTTCTGGGAGCTTCTGGAAGATATTAGGTTATTCTTTACTTTTTAATCACTCTGGATGACTAAAGTTTTGGCAGTAGTAGATGTTCCTGTCTTAGCTTTGCTGCCTGTAACTGCCTAAGACTTTGTGTCTTTCTTTGTTTCCTGAAAAGAATAAACTCAGGGCTAAATATTGAAGTCTAGTTTGTATTTCAAAGTCCACTTTACAGGCTGACTACTACCAAATTAGCATGTGTACTGTTTTGTGATCTGGAAGTCTAGGCTTATTTTGAGGAGCTACTTTGTGAAGAACTGTCTGTTCTCACTTTTTTCCTTCATAAGAGAGGGAAATGTGGATGTTTCTCACTGACATTTATGCCTAAAATGGTTGTGATTAACTCAGTGCTTACACTCAACAGCATATCTCCAACAAGTGACAGGGTTGAATCTGGTGCCTATATATTTCTCCCTGTTATCACATTAGTGATATATATTAATCTGAAAGAATTAAGAACTGAGAATTAAGAATCAATAAAGGGTTGAGAATTAATATATATATAAAGAGCTATACTTTATTGCTGTTTCCTTTTATTTGTTATTTGATACCAAAGTACTATATACATTCAACACATCCAAAGAGATGGTTAGATTAAAAACTATGGAAAAATATGTACATGATATGAAAGGTGTTTCTGACAACACTAGGGAACCAGAATTAGAGAAAAGTATTTGGAATTAAAGTTTTATCTTTTTGTTGAACTTGGAAGTGATTGTTTAGTTTTAATGTTCAGCTGTGATAGTGATGACATGCTATCAAGTTTTAAATGGCAGCAAACTAATTTTCATATTTGAAAAAAAATCCAACAACGCACTTTCTGGAGAAGGAGTAAACCATTTTTAAGACTTCTAAGTCTGTATGTGTCTACAAGAGCTGTGTCCCAGCATGTGGCATATAAGCATGTATGAAATGTCTGTCTCTTAAACAAAAGTGAAAAATCTTTGAGTTGATAGAATGCAAAATTGAAAGGGAAAGAACTTAGAAAACAGGATGTGTCAAACTGCTGAATAGATTCCTAGTCTATAAATTCACTTAATGTTAGCTGACAGAAAGTTATGCTGTCTACTGTAAACTATTTGTATGGTTACAGTCACTGCTTTAATGTGGGCCATTGAGACAATGGTCCAAGTTGGGTTTGAGTTATTTTATCAATATTTTTCTGTATCCAGTAGAAGCTTAAGATAAAGCACTAACAATTCTCTCAAGAGGAATTAGGACTTCCTCTAAACTTTGTTTCTCCCAGAAAATGGTGTTCCAGTGTCAAGCTTTTTCCTTCCTGCTCATTTTCTGGCATTCTGACTTGTATGCTGCTGGGAATAGAGACCAGCTTTATGAGGAAAGGATGCTAGCACATAAAATACTATTAGTTTGGATTATCGGGGAACTTAAAGCACAGCTTTGTTCAAACACCCCTCCTTCTCTAGGGCAGTTATTTGAATCACTAGGATATTATATATACTCATCCTTCCATCTATGTTTAAGACTGTCCTTCTGTATCTCAGCTTGAAAAAGTTGCTTCAATGTAGCCTCAGAACAAAACCCTGTCTTGCAGGGTGATAGAAAAGTCTACTATGGCCTTTCTCAGTCCTAGCAGTCTGTGCCGGCTCTTGTGAGTACCTTGTCCATCTGTGGTCAATAGACTGGAGACATGGGGACAGTTTGATTTCCATTCTGAATTCTAAGTTTTGGGTTCATGGTGTTTGGGATTCCTTACTAAATCACAGCTTCATTTGCACATAATGAAAAATGTAAAACAGTTTATACAGATTCATAGTCTATGTGCAATGAATTACACCTTGTCCTTATACAGTTCTGCTTTCCTTTGTACTGGTAAAAGTTCACAAATAATGTGCAATTAAGCCCTTGTCTTTCTTACTTTTAGACAACAAATTCACATAAGCTTTTGTTTTAATATTTTTTTTTCAGCTAGAAAAATGCTTTGTGCAAGTTTTGTTAAAAACAACAAGATGCACAGACCCTTCTTGTATTTGAGCAAACTCAAATGTTATGTAGCAGAGAAAATCAGAAACAATATGCCTTCTCTGTTCTGTGCTCAGAGATCTTGGTCACGTGGAGTATACATAATTAATCAACAGCCACTCTCTGAGTACGTTTTCAACGTTTGCCAATGGAAGTCTGCAACCTACTACTAAGCAGTTTCTCATAGCAAGGTCAGTGATCGAATAGCAGGCTGTTTAAATGATCTAACAAACAGATTAGACAAAAAATGGAAGGCTTGCCCCAAAAGGACGTGTTACCTCTTCTCACTGAATCTCTAGTTTTATTGATAAAATAGTTTCTGATTTCATGAAGAAAGGCTAATAAAGACAATAGGGTGAAAACATTGATTCATCTTTAGGGCTAGAGTGTTACATGAAAATATATCCTATCAATTTTATTTAAAAGTAATGTACAGGTATAGACTTTTTGTATATTTGATGACTAGTTGATGTTTTTCTTTTCAAAGAGCTATAATATGCTAGCAAAACACGGCTGTAGAAAATGAAAGTTCTATGTTTAAGGAATAGATAACAGGGGTTATTTATTGAGACTAAAAGTGCATTTAGTCCAGTATCATACTTTCAACCGGTAGGTGGGACTTTTATTGACCTTTAGGAAATCCTTCACCAGACAAGCCACTTGTACTTTCCTCTCAGCTCAAAGTTGGTATGAGGATGTGCTCCATGGCAGAGCAGATATTCAGTGCATTGCGAACTCATGCTAGAGAAGGAGAAAAATAAGAGAGGGAGGGAGCAGCAGAGAGAGACTGCTATGTGCAACACACCTTGGCATAAGTAGAAGAGTCTCAAGGACTGATGCTGAGCCTGAGAGATGTGGGAAGAAAAGTATTGTTTTAGTATTTGTCCATTTCTCACTACATTCATCCATTTTGATTGGCAATAAATTAAATTAATTTTCTCAAGTCAAGTCTGTTTTGCCCACAACAGTAAGCAATTCTAATCTATGAGCTTTCTCTTTCTGTTTTCTCCCATGTCTTGTTGAGTGAATGAGTGACTGGGTGGGAATTTGGCTGTTAACCAAGGCAAACCCATCACAAGCCCCCTTCTGCATAGCCCACTAACAAAACTCAGGGCTGCTTGTTGGGTTCTCTGACATGCTTTGCAACCTTACCACCAACTGCTTCAGCCTGTGGACAGATGTGATAGCCCTCTTAGAAAAGGAATCTAAAGATAGACTTCTGCTCCCTGGGGATCTGATAGCCATCGTCTGCTCAACTGGAAAGAAAAAGAGTTTTGGAAAGGCAGTCCTTTGGTAAGTGGGTCCATGCTGGAGGGCAGGCAGATTATGCAATCCTGAGCCAGAACTTTTGATAATTTCTGTGATGTTTAGGATTTTCTCCACTTGGCTCACAGACACAGTCACACACTGGCCTAAGCAATGAAAGTCCTATATACAAAAGGAGACTCAATAGGAACAATTTCTTCAAAACATATGGCTTACCCTTCTGAGACAATAGGGTAGTTGACTGGGATGACTGTGTCCCCAGGTCCCAAAGGGACTGAGTCCACAGTCTTTTGTCTTTAAATATCTAAAAACAAGGGAAAAACAATGTACCTTAAGTTGTTTACTGGGAAAAACAATGTATATTCAGTCCTTTACTAGAAACAGCTTTATTCCCTATTGCAGAAAGCACATTAGAAACAGGAGCAAAGGGCATTCAGTGGTAGCTGGGTCACCTCTTAGCAAATTTTAGCACTTTTTTTCTAGATATTCTTTAGCACATTACTAAAATCAGAGTTTCTAATTTGTGGAAGCTGGCATAAGCAAGAATCTATCGCAGAATACGTGACATTCACCCTTCACAGAATTATTTTTGAACATGTCAAATTAAAGCCACTGTCTTTCCAGAAAATTATCAGAGAAAACTATATTCTTCCCAGAATATATGCATTGTAGACAGTCTTTCCTGAAAAGATATATTCAACAAGAATTACCAAAAGCATAATTCTGTGCTTTCTTGGAGTAAGACAGAACCGGAAATAAATCAATTTATGTATTTATGTATTTTTATGCACAGCAAGTCTGAATTTTTTGTTTAAGAATATACATTTTTATTAATGCTGGGCACCAAGTTGTGAGAAGGCTAGAAACTTCACTGCCCTTTATAAATTAATGAAAGTTGGGACTGCTCAGCAATTTGCAGATTTGGATTCCAGTTATATAGGGTATTACATAGCCAGCTACTGAGCTGAAAAGACTTGTTTAGTTGAAAGACTGAGCTGAAAGAAAAGGCTTGTTTAGTGTACGCCAAAGAGGTAAAATGAGGAGAGGCTTTTGGAAAGAGATTACGGATGGGTATAATTAGGTGAAATATCAGGAAAACACTTTCTAATCATGAGGATTATTAACCTACAGAGAAGCGTCTCAAGGGAACCATGTTAGATGCAAAGGAATCTACTTGCTGAAATAAAAGCCTTGGTCTTTGCCTTCCCTTATTCGTATTCCTTACCCTTTCATAATACATTCTTTACAGAAGCTATATTTTCTATTTAAATATACACTTTTTTTTTTTTTTGACTCTCTTCTTTGTCCTCCAGCCCTTGAGAAATGTAGCAACTACAATATTTAATTTTTGCTCACTGCTCCTGGGGTAAGTTCATTGATCATACAAACATTTAGTCAATGTAATTTATCTGACTCTTGGACTTAGTTCATGCTGAAATCAGCAGTATGTATGGAAGTAAAGACATGCATAGTGGTGGCTATTAAGATTAGTCTCTAATGCTGTATTCATACCAATAAATTCAGGAATTTGGAAGATCATAAATAGTCAGTCATACTGTTACATTGGTAGAACATTCCTGGCCATAGTTTTGCCCTGTTTCAGATAGCATCCTCTAGTACAACTTTTGTTAACAGCTTGAGAGTTAGCAAACTCCCAATAGGTGAGACATTGATATTTAAAGACTAAGAGAGTGTGTTTTAAAGAGTAAGAGAGTTTAATGACATATCTTTGTGCTCTTTCTTGCCAGATGGCCTCAAAGTCACAGAATAATCCTGGTGCATCCTATTTATTGAATTTTCATTTTGAAAATTTATACCATTAGTTAGATTATACAGCTTCTTAAAATACAGAAATGTTAATTTGCTATCTGTTGTCTATAAAATAAATCAAGCACTTCTTTCACACGATTCATTTTGTTCTAGAAAAGATATCCAAGGCAGGTCAAATGAATTGAGTCACAAAAGTGCATATTTCTCTCATTATGGATGTCAGCAGCTGGAATTAGGTGATGTAATTCTTGCTCCTCATTTACACAGCTCATTTGACCTTCTGTTTTCTGTAGTAAGAGAAAAATTGAGTGAAGCATTCTTGTCTAGCTTCAATATTAATCATGACAGGATAAGTTACCCTCTTTGAGATCCTTCTTTCTGTTCATATTGGTTGCCAATCAAAACCAGTAAATTAACCAAGATGGTTAAGGTAAATGGAGATCCTGCTCAGTGTGTTTGAGGCTCTCATCCTGTGCTTAGGATGTGGTGTTCACTTTTTCCATGGGAAGAGATGAGAGACTCCACAGATGAGTCAGTCCTTCAGTTTTTGCACAGATTATTCCTTTGAGCACATCCACTTATGTAAGATACCTAGAATGTGCTAATGGCCTGTTGTGATCATCTGATCTGACCTGTTTAACTGGAGCTGTGAGGTTTTTCTGAATTGATACCTGCTTCAAGCACAACAGCTGTGTTAGGAAATCCATTCAATTTGGAGTTAACATATGTTGTATATTGCAAGTGTTAGTGAGCTTTGTACCAAAGGCTAATTACAACTGATGTTAAAAACAGTGCTTTATTTCAAGACTATCTCTTGTCAACCTTTCACTTTCATACAGTGTTTGAATGCTACACAGAAAATTCTTCTGCAATACATGTCCTCATTAAATATTTAACAACAATATACATTTTTCAATCCTTCCTTCCCTAGTATTTGTTTAGTCTCTGGTGTACATTCCCTCCAATGCAATAACACATTCTTTGGGTATAGGTACTGGATTCAGTGTTGCAGTTATAGTTGTACCTGAGGTAATAAAATCTCATTACACCTACTTCATATTTCCCTGATCATAAATCCTAGAATCACTTCAAGTCTTGTTAGTCACAGAATAACAGCACGTACTTAATGGGAGTGTTTTTTTCCTATCATGGTCCTTTCCTAGATAGCAGTGACTGAAATTTTCACTTTAAATAAGCCTCATCCTTAAAGTGTGGCCTAAGTAACCTGTTTCATTTCAAAATACATCTTTGCGCTTAACTTATACAATGATGCAGATGACTTATTCAGTGAAATATATTTACTTTTATCATTCTGCTGTTTTTGTTTTTGTCACCTACAAATTACATTAGTAACTGTTTAACTCTTGCAAATTATAAAAATCTTTAGTGCTATAGTGTAGAGAGCCAAATTCTGTGCAGCCTCATTTAAGTACTTTTCAGTGACGCACTTCGGTGGTTAAACTTGCATTTAATTGTGGAAGAACTTTTCCCTTTTTTTTTCACAAAACTACAATTTTTTGAACACTGCAACTTCAAAAAAACTCCACCCTACATAAAATGAACAATAAGTAATTAATGCTAACAAAATAAATAGTGTAGGGGTCTTTCTTTCTTTTGTTATGCTAGTTTTATTTCTAATCTATCTAAGATCTGAATAACAAAAGTGTAAGGAGTATTTATTTTCAGAACATTTTTTAGTAAATCATCTCACAGTTGGAGAATGGTTTAGGCTGTATGGATCTCAGAGTAACTTCTCTACAGCAAATTCTAAGGTAAATACAAAGTAAAGTTATATGGCAGAAAAAGAACAGCCACATCAACATATAGATGTTCATAATGGGGGCAAGCGTCATGACAACCTCACAAACACATATTGAGAAAACTGAGAGAGAACAAAAGTGTTTTTCAATGTACACCATAGTGCTGTCACTAAATACATTGTTTTTTCAAAATTATGAGCACTTTCTTGATATTGCTGCATTAAGCCAAATTCGTTGCATACCGTTACAGATGTAAGCTAAAATTTTATTGTTGTTATTATTAAGCACATAATCTCTAAATTTACAGATAGAAAGTTGATGTTCTGAGGGGTTTTGTTTGTTAATTTGTTACAAAATTACAATTAACAGAGTGGAGCAGACTTCATAGATAGTGCTAGCCATAGAACTTGGTAGAATCGCTGTACTGTTATTGATCCATTTACATAATCCTGTAGATAGAAACTTGTGTGTATTTTGAATTCAAAATCTGGCCTATTGCCTCATTCCTTGGATAATTTCTTGCTGTTCTCATCCTCACTAAATATCTAGACGTATTATACACTGTATACCAGATCTTGTACAATATGCACATTCCTCTTAAATGGATGTTACATTTCTGTAACTGTATTTGGAAACAAACTTATCCTCTTGGGAGTTTTATTTGATGTCAAGTTCAATTTAGTTATTCTGTATGAACTATTCAAAAAAGAAAATGAACAATTTCAGTGTTCCTAACATAATTCTCCAAGAATGCCAACAAAACAACACAGAAAACAGATCTCATAAACAGAACATTAAAAAACATAACAGCTTGCTAGAAGCTCACATGAATCATTCATTTGGAACCTCCTAAGGATTTTTACTGTTTAAATACCATAGTTTTAGTCTAAACTTAAAGTAAGTAAGAAATGTCAGTGATGCCAAACTTCACTAGAAAAGATCTGTTTCTCATGGAAAAATAATTATCTCCCTTCTTGAAAGAGGAAGGAAAAATAATAAAAAAAAATCCCTGAAAAAACGTTATGAGAAGTCTGAGGCAGAATGCCAAAGACAGTATTCAAAATTAGAATTAGTTAAAATGCAAGGGACTGAATTTGTACATGTAGAGACTTAGCAGCATGACAGGTCACCCTACAGGCACATGTGCCTTTTTTATTTTTTTATTTTTTTCCTAAATATAGAAAAGAAATTAGGAAAGAAATTATGGTTTTGTGGGTTGAGTATTGACCTGGGTTTGGTTCCTGTTCTGCTTTCAGTCTCACTTTGAAGAAATCACTAAGGGTCAAACCACATTTAATGTTAATGCAGCACAGTCAATAAAGTCATGCTGCTTTAATCCTTCTGAAAATCCAGTTGGTAATATTTCTGTACCTCAGTTCCTTGCTTGTGACATTACAGCTAATACTGTTTCCTTTCTCCTGCCCTTTGTCAATCTTGCCTATTTACACACAAAAAAATCCCTGCGTATACTTCATTGTCTTAACGTATGCCTGTTAACACAGAATGAGCTCTGAGCATGCTCATGTCCACACAGTAAAGTGAAGGAATGTGCTTAAGGACACCAGAGGGTTTACAATCCAGTTTCTAGTGTGCACAAAAACTTTTGCTTCTGTGCTTTTGCTGTTGCTGGCAATACTTAGGCTAGTATATATATGGGAATATATTACAGACTCACTAGCAACTGTGCAAATACAGTCTAAATCCAGAAAGGCATAGAATTTTTACAGATTGTATATTTTTTTCTTTCATATACCCCACAATCCAAATTGTGCAAGCAGCTGACCTATACAGTCATGATTTGCAATTTTAGGGGTGATCTGAGGTACCTTCCTTCCCCCATGGCGTCGACAGAAATATGCAGATAACCACTGTGCCATCCTGGACCTATGTTTCTCCAGTTGTATTGTAGTTCAACATGCAGGGATTTTGTTATTGATTTTCCTTACATAAGCACAGACTGGCAACATGCAAATTAAGTGATTTAGATACATTTCCATATGTTATTAGTATATTAACAGTAGAAACAAGACCTGAAATTGTTAGACTTTGCCTTAATGTAATACACAGGATATCTCCTACAAAATGTCCTGAGGAAGTGAATGGGATGTCCACTCCTGACACTAATTTTAAGATGCCCCTCATTACTGCCTACAAAAACCCACTGGATTTACATATGTAAAGTTGCTGTAGCTGTACATTTTCAGGATAAGGTCAGTAGTGCAAAATTTCTACCTTCTCTTAGTATTTCTAGTTCCTCAAATTGTGAGTGGATACACTAAGAGAATAGTCTCCTCACAATATATATAGCTTTGATTGTTTGACTGCTTTGCCTGTGGCTAGGGAGTGGATATGCAAAGACAATGGAAATGAGATGGAAAGTTTTATTAGGAGAGTTTCATTGATATATCCCAGGTCCTGAAGAAACAATATAATTCTCTCTAGGAAGAACTGATGAATACTAAAAGTATACAAATGTATTCGAAGAGTTCATATGGGACCTGAGTAACTTTCCTTAGCTAATATTCTTTGCAATTCTTGTGAAATTTAAAAGAATGGGTAACTGCTTTCCTCAAATCAAATTGCATTGAATGTCATGTAGAAAAATCTCTCTTTTGAAAACCAAAGGTTTCATAGTATCTGATCTCTGATCTGTTTGTCAGTTTGTGTTTGTTTTATGCAGTGCCTTAATGCCTTACAAGTTCCTCATCTAGAGAAGAAGTGACACTTATACTCAGTCTTCTAACCAATGACAAATGAACACGTGGAGAGAAGCAAATCTCTTTCCATTAGAAAAACTACAGACTGCACTGCACTGCAACACACACACACAGCTCTGCCAGTAATTTTGACATTCCTTTGCAAATTAGCCAGGCTTTGTGAGTACAGGTCTACTTTACTGCACAGGGGGGCTTTCAGCCCTTGGAATCTGGCAGGGGTTCAAGATCAAAGTGTTGCTTTGAACGCACTTGTTAGCCATGCAAAATAAACACAATTCATCTTGAAAAAAAAATCAGTGAGGAAAAAAAGGAAATAACATTTTTTAAAAATGCTTCAAATGCAAATTCAATACTTACATTATTGCTACTAAATTTGACCAAGGAGAAAAATGATTGAAATGTTATATACACAATCTACTAATAAAAATCTTCTACAAACAGAAAGAAGTTTTGTTGGTGATGTTTTTCTTTTTTTTTTTTTTCATGATCACAATTGCAGACAATGCTTTAAAGCACTGAGAGCATCCTGATGTTGCCATAAAAAGTTCCCTGGTTAATTATTTGCCAGTACAACTGTTCACTTCCTGTGGTGGATTTATGCTAAATCCTGTTATTAGTCTTGCTCTGCAATTGCCATTGTCTGTGACTGGAAGCAAGGCTCAAAGGCTACAGTCAGCCTTTTATTACAAAACATGTGAATGGAGATTTGACCCAATGTTCGACCACTTCCCCTTTTGGTCTTATTTAAGTTGCTGAGCCTTTTCCTATAAATCACTATGTTGAAATGAACTTTTTTTTCTTCCCCTCTTGCAACTCTGTAGGGACTTTTTTTTCAGTAAGGCATCTACTTTTTTATTATTATTATTATTTAAAAAAACTTTTCAGAACCCTTTAATTATGAACTATCACCAAAGACTACTATGTCATGGGAAACATAAAATAAATGCCTGAATTCTTGAGAAAAGTGTAATTGTTTAATTTTTGTTTTAAAAATAAATAAAAATAATCCCCTCCTCCCATTATAATTATACTTTGATTTAAGCATAATTAAAAATAAATATTTTCTAACAGACAGAACTTAAAACCAGTTATTGTACAAGTTAAGGACTTCCCCTCATATGTAAGCCAAGTATTTTACTCTTTATGAATTCAGCCAAAATTTAGCACACTTTTTTATTATTATTATTGGACAATGAAATCTAGAAAATGTAAACATCTAAAAACACAGGGATGAGAACTGTTCCAAGGACTTTAGTCATTTCAGATGGAGGACATAGTTCTGTAGTCATTGAAGATAATAAAATTATCATGAAAGTGATAGAGGCAGACACTCAGTAAGGGTGAAAGGAGATTTACTTGGATAACTTTTTCCAAACTAGGTGTCTGATTTTGTTGGCACTTTAGTCACATACCTGCTCTTCTTTTTTGTTTAAATTTAAATTAAATTGTTTAAACAAAATAAGCTCTTAGAACTAGAACTTATTATTAAAGTATTCTTCATTATCTTTTTCCTCCTCTTACCAATGTAAATTGGAATACTCGAACTTAAACTAGTGCGGCTAGGATCCCCTTTACTCCATTTAATTTGCTGATATTTGCCACTGACTGCCAGAAAATTGAAACCAAGTAACAAGTGAAGTAGAGGGGTATATAGGGTATTTTTAGACCAACTTTTTTCACATTTCCAAAGGAGAAAAAGATATTAATCAGATTAATAGGATTTCTGTGATGATTGTTCAATGGTTTCCAGCTACGTGTCAAAACGGGAAAAGGGGAAAGCTGCAAGTGTCTTCCTCTACCTCATTCCCATCACCATGTCTAGAGAGAGCCATTTCTGTTTTTCAGAGAAAATGAGATTGAAGAGTAGCCAAAATAGCTTATTTCTTTCAGATCCAAAGTTTGAAGCGCCTTCTCCACAGTCATACTAAAAGCATTTTGAAGGGCACAGGATGGACTCATTTGTATTTGTTCACCCAGATGACCATTACATCTGCCTCTAGACAGGAGACTAGTTCACATTCACCCTCCAACCTCAAAGCATACTGAGAATTCAAACCACTAAGGGTAGTAGTGTTCATGAACAGTTTATTAACAGTTGGCTACTACCTGCATTAACAGTTTACTTGTCATGTTAATCCACTCGCATCCTGTCGAGGCAAATTCTGCCTTCCCCGATCCTACTATCCTACGTAGGCTGAAGAGCTGGGCTTTGCCCAGGAGCGTGCCTCAGGGAACTAGGCAGTTTGTTTTCTTTTTTTCCTTTTTCTTTTTTTCTTTTTTCTTTTTCCTCCAGTGCCACAAAGTAGTAGTGAAAACACTTTGGCTATTGCCACTGTAATAACATCCCAACTTGTTTTGCTGTGATCAGATACTTGCCTCCCAGCAGAAGAAAGAGGAAGACTTTTCCCTTCATAGCTTGTGCTTTTAAGCTATTCATGTTAAGACCTTTACCAAAATAAATAAATACAGTTCTGATTGTATTTAATTTCTTTCTAAAGAATATTTTACAGTGCGCTTTTCAGTTTGCAGAAAAACAATGCCTAAAATAGTGAATTGTATTCTCTAAACTGCTGATCTGATTTGAGGAGAATGTATCTAAGGAGGATGTTTTACATATGACCTTTTTGAGAAGTCATGATTTCCTTGTGTAATCTGAAGAGCCCATCATAATTTCTATAGATGTTGTTGACATCTCCTGCTGAGTATAGAGCTGATCAGCTTCTGACTTCCTGGGAAAGAGCTCTGCTAACAAGGCTGCCCCTATTCCATCACATTAATAAATGTTTCTGTTTTCTGGGATGAATCCTCTGCACACTGGAAACAGTGGGAACATGCTCTGTTGCCATCAGTGGGATGAGGACTGGTGCACTTTTGCCTGTGGGAAATTCGGGAAATGTCTGTATATCTAATTACAAAAGCTATCAGGGTCATTGCAATCTGACAAGTTGGTAAATTTCGTAAATCTGACAAATCTGATTTGCTACTGTGTCCAAAAAATTCAGCACTTATTTGCACCAAGATCAGTTTGCATATTTTAGATGAAAATGAGATGTCAGTTCTTTGTGGAAAATGAAATTTAGTTCTTACTTAACAATATATGGCCTGTAATTGTTTAAGAATTATTAAATGCAGAATGTGCTGAATTTTAGTGTGTGCAGACAGTAAAGAAACCACTCGCAACTCTATACAATTTATTCTTTTGTGGTATTTAGAGCTTTGTTTTGCAAGTTTAATATGACTATTTACACTTCCATTAAAAATCAAATGAGGCATGATTTAGTATGATATTATTCTGAAAGTTCTTTATGTCTTCACCAGTAATAAGACCACATATAATAAAAGCTATTAAAAATCAACATTTGCCCATAGTTACTACACAGTAGGTATCCCCAAACATTTTGAAAGAAGTGTTGTATAACATCAAGTGGTAATTGTTGACAAATGGTTCTATTTTTATATGAATCTTGGAAGACAGAATTTGAAATGGATATATAGAATGTCTTTTTACATTTATTATTTTCCTGTTAAGGGAATACGTATATTTTTAATTTCTTTTTCTCTGTCCCTTCTTATTTTTAAATATCTTTGAGGAAAAAAAAAAAGCTAATGACTGTAGTTAATTTGGCAGGGGGCTGTTTTGGAAGACATAGTAATAAAAAGCTAACAGAAATTTCCAGTGTCTAATTTCAATCTAGCAGTTGCAGAAGATGAAAAATGATATAGATTCTCCTGTTGTAACTTGTGAGGGAAAAGAGAAAGGAATCTGTCAATAACTACTACACAGAAAATGATGATGGAAACATTTCTTATTCAGTGAAGAATTATGTTCTGAATAAGAACAAGAATAAGAGTGTCTGTTCCAAAGGTAAAGATATTTGTCATGTTGCTGATTCACCCAGATGTGAAAGAGAAAGATTAAATTTGGTGGGATATCCCACTCCTACATTTTGCATGGGTTACTTGTTTCTTCTAGAGGAAAGGTCTGTTAAATCTGTTATCTGTATGGAAAGTGCGACTTACTACTTATCCAAGAATCAATTCACAAAATCAAAAAGCAAATGTCTGGGCACTGTTTAGACAAGGTTCTATGCAATGGCATGGGGAACTATTCCTGAAAACATTGTCATGTGCTTGCGTTTTGGGGGACCTAAATGAAAACATAGGCAAAGTATCTTAAGTTAGCAATGGAAGTAGAACTGATTTTATGCTAAAATGAATCATCAGCAAACTGTTTTTTCCTCAAAGCAAACCAGATGCCAGAGATAGCAAGCAAAACATACTCTAAACAATACAGCTTTCCTTTGAGAAAGAGTATGCATGACTGATATTTTTACTAAGACAAAGTAAAATAAAATGAGAGAGCAAGGAGAATAACAATGTATTTTGAAACAATAACAAAGAGTCAAGCCAGGCCTCAGATGATTTAAATTTGACACTTGAGAGTGGCTAAAGTGATTTAAGGGATTGGACAAAATTAGTATCAGAGTGGAAATGGAATATAACAATAAAAATACTATGAACTAAGAAGAACAGGGGCTCAAGTATCTGTACTTTCTCTAGGAAATCTGTGAAAGTAAAATAAATTACAAAAGCCACAGAAATAAGCAGTACTTGGAAAGAATATATTTCCCAACCAGTTACTCAGTGTTGTCTGTAGGAATATTTCCATGCATAGGATTATTTAATTTGTATTTTCTATGTCATGCTATCTCCTGTATCTATTCACTAGACTGTGTCCCAACATCCTTTGCAACCAAGTCCTTGGCATAGCTTCGTCCTCTATGATGCCACAGGTGCAAAAAATCAAAGGCCTGCATCTCTTCATTCTTTTCTTTTAAGATTTCAGATTCATCTTACATGTATTGTTTTATCCTCCAGGTTGATGTACCTTAGGCTAGAATTTAGATTACTGAAATGTAGACTCTTCATCTTGACAGCTAGATGTCTTAGACCTCTTCTCAGGTCAATGGAGAAAAACAGACAGCTCTAGGATATGACTCATCTCACCCAAAAGCAGATACCTAAAATAAGTCAGATGAATCAAGACTTCAAAGTGCTTGTTTCCCTTTGCGTACTATAAAAGGAGCCTGGGGCAGCTAGTTCATATATACACATGCCAATATTTGAATCATTGAATGCCACTCTTGAGAAAGTGATCTTAAAATAAATTTGGACCATATTTTCAAAAATGTAAAGGGTTCAATATCTTCCGTTGTTTACCATCTTCCGCTGAGAACAATGGGAAGTATTAAAAATTCTTTTGCATCATAAGATATGTTTACAGTATATATTATAAGCATGCACAAGTTCTGCTTGTGTTCCAAGCTGTAAAAAGCCATATGATAAAGGTAGAATGTTGCCAAACTTCAGCTAATATACCCTGGAAAGTCTTCCCAATTTGATTCCCAAGCTGTGTGATTTCTGCTAAAGAATAAGAGAAATAGACTTTATATACTTGAAAATAAGGATAGGGTTTGGTAGTTTCTTTCCATTTCTATTTTGCAACAATGTTCCTGTTCTTAGTAGCTCAATTAAGATACGTACATTGTTTCATAATTAATTTAATGAGGAGGATGATTTAAATGCAATATGTTGAGACAAATAATTAACTACTGTGTTTTTTTTGGAATTATGATTAATGATGCTGTACTAGATCCAAATGCATGTTCACAATGATGCATTCATAGGGATGTGACAGGTGATAATAAATGTGTTAACATTCAGCTATTGTACTCTACTATGATCCAAGCAGGATTTCCTCCTATTACCTAGTTCACAACAAACTTTTTACTACAAAGCTGGAATAAGAAAGACTGCTCCAGTGATTTGTCGACTGCTGCAATTACTGCTGTCTTGAAACCTGTAATTTTATAAATTCCATTTTCCACCAAAATGAGCTTTGAGCTAATGTACTTTCACAGAATTAAAGGAGATTTGCCCTGGAGGTTTTTAGCTGTTAGAATGGCACAATATGCATTTGTTAGGCTGACCTTAGTTGTATTTAGTGTTCCTTGTCACACAGCATAGACAATTACTTATACTGTACTCAGTGGAGCCTCTTCCTGTCTTCTGCCTAAAGTCAGTGCTTTACATGTGAGAATTTGAATTACAAGAGAGCTAGTGTTTTATCTGTTGAATCAGTGGCTCCCACTAGTCTTGTCTTGAAGAAAACTTAAACTGATTTGGAAATGGCATTGTCATCCAACACCAGTGAAATCTACTAAGAAGTCATTGGGAATTTTCTTGTTTCAGAGCTACATCATCAGATACAGGCCAGAGTTTTGAGGATATGTGCTCATCTGTATGGAAGGAGATGACAGATGAGGGTTGTTGCGCTAGCAGAGGAGAACAAAAAAGTATGGAGAGGAAAAATACGGAAACGTCTATTTAATGTCCAGTTGGTGTAAGCACAAAGATGACTCTGTTGTTTGGTTAATTAATAAATTAATAATCTATTTTATTAATTTAATAATAAAATGTGAGGTTTGTTGAGCTCCAAAATGTAGATAATTTTCCTTAGAATACAAAAAGTTCACTCCAAAAATATTTTAGTGAATTAGTATGTAATGACTTTTCTGGCTTTGTGTAGGTTTGATTTTCACAATAAAATTCACTCTTCCTTTCTGTTTATTAGCATATCTGCACACTATTTAGTTATATATACTCACACAAATTCTGTGTATTTAGGGAACAGATGTAGAGCCCAGTTTTTTAATGGACGCACAATACCCATGTGACTGCAGTTGAATTGTACAATAATGCCTATATACTTTAAAGCCTTACACCATAGCCAAAACATGTCTGCTTGCGTTCCTCATTTCACTTAAGTGGCTTTTTTTATGAAAAGGTTTTGTTTGTATTCCTGCATTTGGTAAAAAAGGAGCTGCATGCCAAAAAAAAAGCCCCTAAAAAGAAGTGGAAAAGGTCCTGAAAAGACCACTGCCACCTGTTTTAGTTCAGATATTAAACTAATGTTTAAAATACTTAACAAGCCTTTAGAATTTAACATGGCCAGTTCACAGCTCAGAAGCTCATGACTGTGGGGGGAAACCCTCTTTGTGCAAGCAAGGGGACTCCAGGAAAGTAACTGCATATAGTAACCATTTAAAAAACAAACACACAAAAGTGACATTTTATATCCTCATTCATGGATTCTCTATAGTGAAACTGAAGCAATGACATCCACCAGAATTTTCTCAATTTATTTACTTCTTACTATAAAATTTGTTGTACAGTTCTTATTGGACTTCCTCAGGAATGCCAAAGTCAAATATATTGGAGAAGTGCAAATGCAATCATAAGAAACTTCTGTCAATTTACTAAGGATTTTTTAAGTAACTTTAGTCAGTTAGTATTTCTTATATAACTCTAAATGTGTTGCTTTCAGTTTAGTTATGTTAACTTTTTGCATTCCTCCTCAGAAATCTCACATGCACATCACAATTGCTGTAAATGTTTTCGCATTGAAGACGTAAATGAAGAACTGCAGTTGCTGTCTGGTTTTAGTTACAATATCTGTTTGTTGACATCTCACATGAAGGCCTGCTGTGTCTCTGGCTCTGTCTACTTCATTTCCCCTCTAATTAGGCTTTGCCCTCAATTAAGTTAATGATGCAACTTTTCCTATAGATCATTTGCCCCTTCAATCAATTAGCAGAATATGAAGGGTGCATCCCTCTTTGGCTTTGCATTTGCTTGCCTTGGGGCAGACTGTTCAGCTCACAGAAGTACATAGGCAAAGCAAGCTGTTTACTCTGAAATATATAACCTGGCTAAATTAGAACTCACAGATGTCAAAAAAACAAAAAAACACCCTCATTTATTCATATGACAGCTCAGAAATAGCTATAGTAATCTAGAGCACCGGAGAAAGTGTAGAAACACAGTAGGTATTACATGGTAAATATTTTGTTGAGTGCATGCAATCATGGCCAAGGGTAGAGCAAAGCTGAGTAGTGGATTCCCACATGTTCTTTATTCTAGATGCCACTCCTACTTCTCATTGCAAATTCTTGTTATCCTCCCTTTCTCAGTTCTCTCTGACTTCCTCCCTATATGAAACATCACAATCAGCAAACTTACTTCTGCAGAAGGCAGTCTGTAATGACATGTACTACCACTGTATTCCAGGCTCTTGATTCCTTAAACTGCCCATCAAATTTCCCACAGTTGGCTTCAGACCATCTCTGGTGTGATTTTACTACACTAACAGTCCTGGATCATTGCTCGTGTGTGCTCTTTTTGTTTCACCATGCAGTGCATCCTCAAAAGCAGCCCACCTCATGTCTTTCTGCTCAAGATTCCCATTGCTCTAATTCCCATGTTTGTTTGTGTCTTGGTTCTCTCCCCATCATTGCTCCACCACTTCTCTGCTTTCTCAGTGCATTTCTCCTTTTTTTCCTGCATTTTTTTCTTTCTGCCCTATTCACCTAGAACAGAATTGTGAATTGTATATACCATACAATCACATCATACAACCATACATACTTACCAGTTCTACCATGCCTTATATCTCATTTTTAAATTTCTGTTTTGTTCTTGAAGAAACAAATCACACTCTCCTTTGATGTCTATATGCCATATATCAGCTCTCATTTCTTCCTATTCCCAGTCTGTTTGTTTCATGACCTTAGCTTTGGTGATAAAAGAACGTGTGATTTTTACCTTCAGATAACTAGAAAGCAGGAGCTGTCCTTAGGTGAAAACAAAGCAAAGATCGAAGCTTGCTAGTATTACCACAAGGTAAACTTGCTAAAGTCAGTCCTACACCCTGGCCAGGGGCAAAGCTCAGCAAGTTTACCTCACAGTAAAATGGCAGATCTTGCTCTTCACTGTGTTTTTATACAGAAATCCACTGTGCCTTTTAGTTATTTGGAGAAACAAAACAAAACTAGAGGCTTTTTTTCATAGGGAAGGGAATCCCTACTTCTCTCTTTCACCTCTTCTTAGCCATAGCTCTTACAGTGTGAGAAGTAATTCTTTTTTCCTGACTATTCTTAGTCTCTTTTCTCAGCTGCTGACCTCCAAGTTATTTGGATTCATTGCTTGAATTAGCAGATGTAGTCTTCTGATATGGTCACACGCATAGTCTGAGACAGTTGGGACTATTCAGCTCGGAGAAGAGAAGGCTCGGGGCTTCTTATCAATATGTATTAACTCCTGAAGGGAGAATGGAAAGAAGACAGAGTCAGGTTCTTTACAGTGATGTCTAGCGACAGGACAAGAGGCAACGGGCACAAACTGACACAGAGGAGGTTCTCTCTGAACATCAGGAAACACTCCTTTATTGCGCAGGTGACAGCGCGCTTGTACAAGTTGCCCAGAGAGGTTGTGCAGGCAAGATGTTCTGGGCAGATGGCTCTGAGTGGCCATGCTTGAGCGACAGTTTGTACCAGATGACCCAGAAGTCCCTTTCAACCTCAACTACTTTCTGATTCTGTCATTCTGTAATATGCATGCTTTTACTTACACAGATAGAGGTCATTCTGAAAGTAATGTCTTCTATTTATTTCCATGGAAACTACAACAGATACAAGGAGCACAATAACACTGTTTGATAGAGAAAATTCTCTACTACAAAATGCTATTTTTCAATATAGTCACCACCATTAACAATGAAAAAGAGCTTGTGTGCCGTGCTCGTAAAAATCTGCACCAGTGGAGGTGACACCACTGTTTCACAGCTGCTATGGCAGCATCATTGCTAGGAAAATGTTGCCCATGCAGTCCATCTTTCACAGACCTGAACAGACGGAAGTCAAAAGGCTGCAGATTCAGACTATATGGTGGGTGTTGTAGGACAGTCCGGCCAAGATTGGCAATGTGTTCCACAATCTTCAGAATGGTATGAGGCCTGGTGTTATTATGTTGCAAGAGAAAGGTTGTCTTCTTCTTTGACCTGATTCTTGACCTGAGTGGTGAGACACTGGAACAGGTTGCCCAGAGAAGTCGTTGATGCCCCCTCCCTGGAAGTATTCAAAGCCAGGCTGGATGGGGCTTTGGGCAACCTGGTCTAGTGGGAGGTGTCCTTGCCCATGGCAGGGGGGTTGGAACAAGATGATCTCTAAGGTCCCTTCCAACCTGAACCATTCTATGATTCTATGATTCTATGATTCTGGAAATCCGAGCATTCAGCTCAGTGTTATGATGCAGTGGTCAGTGTTGATGGTTTGTCAGGTTCCAGGAAATTCAGAAGGATCACCTCTTTCCTATCCCCAAAGACAATGTACATCATTTTACCCACTGAGGGCTGCATCTTGAATTTTATCTTTGATAGAGTATTCACATGTTGCCACTCCATGGACTGACATTTTGACTCTGTCTCATAGTGGTGACACCACATCTTGTCACATCTCGTAATGACGCAATACAGGAGACTGTCACCTTCAGCCTTCTGTTGTTTCAATAGGTCCTGAAATACTTGCATACAGTGTTCTCTCTGTTCCTGTGAGCATTTGTGGGAGCCACCTGGCACAAACTCTGCAATATTCTAACACTACCACCATCATTTCCAGTGCATTGAAGTTGATATTCAACTCCATGCACAGTTCCCTGGTCATAATCCACCAGTTTGCGTGGATGAGCCGACTGAGACACTCTTCATTTTGTGGTGTGACAGCTATGCATGGCCATCTGGAACATGGATTATCTTTCGTGTTGCTGTTGCCACTACTGAAAAGAATCACTTACTGCCTCACTGTGCTCACATCCACTGTTTGGTCTCCAGAAATGTTCAACAAGCACTGATGAATGCACAAAATTTCATGGAATATTGGTGGGAAGGTTCAACCTCTACTGCCATACCACCAACCTCCGCCTCTGATGTTGCGGGCCAACATAACAAAATAGGAGGCAGCTTTTGTATAAGAGGTCCATAGGGAAATACTGAAAAGTGACTCTTCTTGACAGTTTCCCTTACTTCAGCTAAAAATAGAGTTTTGACATTGTGCAACTGCAGTTCTTTAAAAAGAATCCCAAGATTTGTAATTACAGTGGAAATATGGCATGCATGCATTCCCTGGAAGCAATAGGGAAGGCTTGTACCTTGGAAGTACTGAGATCCATCCCAATCAGACCTTTATAACCTTGAGGAAAATCTTCTTGAGTCTGATTTCACCCTTGTGCTACGTGTCAGCAATGCATGTGCAAGAATCAAGCCTAGCAGTACAGTACACGAGAGCTGGAGGCATCCTCCACTTGCCTAAAAATGCTTAGCAGAATCCCTACCAGCTCAAATGTTCTGAGATTGCCACTGGATGGGAATGGGAATATTTTGTACCAACAGATAATGATGATTTATGCTTGATTGTATAGCCTTAACTTGAAGAAAGAACCTTAGGTTTTGTACGTAGCCTCCTTCACACCTTTATGCTCTCCCTGGACTTACATGTGTCTAAGTGCAAATATTGTATACATGGCTTGCTTTAAGTGTTGAAATGACACTGACTCTGCAGTACTGTGCAAATAGGTAAGTCTGAACTATTTCTGTTTTACTAATGGGGGAATAAATAAAGAACACAAAAGGCAACTTGCTTGTGGACACAGGACAGGTGGTTTTCAGAATCTGAAAGAGCCCAGAGATCCTTGCTGTGCGTCTGTGTCCATACCACCATCCCCATGTAAGTCGTATGTGTCATGTTTTAAAGTACATTGTGTTTAACACATTCACTGATATCAGTTTAGAAGGTTTTTATTTCCATTTTCTTTCTGTGAAAAGTATTTGAAGCATACTTGAGTGCTTGTATATATCTTTTTGAGTAGTTTAAAATAACGTGAATGGTCATTTCTCTGATCTCACTGTACTCACTTGCCACTTTTGCAATGCACATTTCAGGATACTCCTAAGTATACAATATGTGTGCAAAGTTCAGATTGATATAACATTCTTCTAGTGGTAGAAGAGTTATCATTCTGTTGGTTTAAATCTAATTTGCACATCACGAGACAAGCAAAGGAAGACAATGTTTTACTATATTTTGAATAAACAGATAGCCAAAGGCTTTTTCCAGGTGAATAAGAGGTGATTTGTTTATTTAATATGCAAATTCAAACAAGGTCATTTTTATAAATCAAGTGTATCTTAAAATGACACCAAACATCCACTATTTGATCCTACCGTAACTCACACTATTGCCTTACAAAGAATGACAAAGATATGTCCTTAACACTTGTATACTGCCCTTTATTAGTTATATTTCTTAAGGGAAACTGTATAAAATGCAGGACAATATAAATCCGGATGTCTTGAATCAGCTGTTCAAAGAGAATTAGAGAAAAATACAACTGAAAGTGAGATTGGAAGCATCACGCACGATATAGGATAATCATGTCCTTAGAAACATAGCATTTTAAAGAATATGCATTTACCACATTACCCACCAGATCCATTAATGAGTTTTGTAAACAATAACGGTAAGACAATCACAGAAAAATGTAAACATTCAAAGCAGTGGAGCAAGAATTACAAAACATAGGATTCACGTCAACCAAAATAAGCTATCAAGTCTGAGCTGTTTTTGAGGTTCCCCATGTCTACAAAGAGGGGTGAGACATCTTCAAAGAGTAGTCATCCCTTCTTAAGACCAGTGACTAAGACTGCTAGGAAGAATTACCTGCTGGAGACATCTATTTTTCTTACTTGATTATTGAGAGCACCTGAGTGTCTAGATCTAGACCCTTCTTTTTACATGACTTTCAGCAGCAGAAATTCAACTCTGGTCCTGCAAGTACTAAACACATACACAACTTTAAGCATCTGGCTAGCCCAGCAACGTGGAAGATCCTCTCACAGCTTTTACGGAAATATACACATGACTGATTGCAACTGTAGAGTAAAATATCCCTTCTTCAACATGTTATGAATGACTACGTTTCCATACCTGTCTAGAAACTCAAACGTTGCTGGGACTTTCCACAATTATAACGTAATGTCTATTTGGAAAAAAACGAAAACATATAATGCTCAGCTGCATAAACCTCTTTTTAAATTCTAGTAGCATAAAAACCTTTTGAGTGAGAATTTATGTGTGAAATAATTCAAAAGTTGTGGTTTTTTATTAGTCTTATCTGTTCTGGAACAGCATTAATAAAGTGGAATTCTCATAAGTAGGCAAGTGCATCTCTTAAAGTAGTTTTTGCTTATAATATGTGTGCCTTTCTTCCCTTAAAAATAAACAGACATTTTGTTATTCACATTGAAAAAAAAAAAGGAATATAAGGAATATATTTAGATAGAAATTTGGAAGTTTTATTGAGTCAAATCAAGTCAATACATTTGACAGGTAAGAAATGTGATAGCTGACCTCTTGGTCCCAGGACAAAGGTCCTAAATTTGAAATAGTTCTCCTCTTCGTAAGCTATTTTCTCATGCGTGTGATGCATTGATGAGTGTAGTTTTTTCCTATACCGACCTGTATAATTCTTTCTCTCAAGAATCATAAGGACTCCTCAGTTTTTCCCCTTGCCTTCCTATTCAAGAAGAAAAACCTGTTTTCTGTTGCCTAGAAAAGCCAGCATTCTCTGCCTGTTTCACTTCTTTCCTAACATTTCACATAGTGCTAAAGAAAATAACGAGTATTCATTTTTCTGTGAGACAGTGAGTTGGAAGAAAGCAAACAAGAAGTTTTTTAAAATTGAGCTCTAAAATATTTGAGGTGAGTGGACATCTCATCTCATCTTCATCCTCTATTTCTTCAGCTACAAGGAAGAAAACTTGCCCTTACATCAAGGCAAATGAAACATGGTCAAGAGGGCACTTTACAGCTGTAAATGGGGATGAGGGGAGTTTTCCTTATTCCAGAGCCAAAGATGTCTTCTATGGTGTGTCTGGACTAGGACACTGAACAGCAGGATCACTGGTGAAGAGGGCTATCATTTTGCTTTGTATGATCTAATGGTGCACCATGTATCAGAAAACCAAGAAGTTCTTGGTGACATTCTTCAGTCTACAGGTAGATTGTACTGAGGAAAATTTATTAGTTGTTGACAGAGTATATGCCTCACAACAGCTAAGAAAGCTGCTGTCTAGAAGAATACAAACTAATAATGAGTATCTGGAAGCAATAATGAGTACAAAAGGAGACAGAAGTTGAGAGCCACTTTGATGTTACTAAGAGATAATGTTTATGGTGTTTTTTTTTGTTTTTTTTTTTTGAGTATTTTCCTTTTCCCATCACATCCATGTGTGTCTTGTCTGGATTGTGTTTCAGCCAGCTGCTCTGCATCCACGTGCTCATTTCAACAATGCAGCAGAACAACCATCCTACACTACATCCGCTTTTCTTTCAGCAACCCTCTTTTGTGGGGCTGATGTCCAAGTCCTGAACTGTCCGTGGACTCTGTCAGTGATTCTGTACTACATTTGCAATGCAGGGGGCAGGTTTCTTGTGTGTTTGTGAAAATTTCTTGTGTGTTTGTGGGACACTAAGTACGAACAGTGTTCACTAAACAAAAGTAAAATAAATAACAGAACATTCTTGGTTAAAAAAAAAAAATTGCTAAGATGGAAAACTACAGATGGGATCAATCGCACTTAATTTTTGCCTTAACATAAAATAAATTTTGTCTAAAATAGGTCAGCAGAATCACTAGCTAGAAATGTCTGTGTGTTGACAACAAAGGAAGTGTGAAATGACTACGTCAGATGTAGGTATCTACCCTATAGACAGGGAGAGGTTTTCTAATCAAAATTATTACGTACAAACCACATAAGTGTTTTAATTTAAGACTGCTAAAATGAAAATAATTTCTTAATGGTATTTATGGCCCATTAAGCATGATTACTAGAAATGCCAGATGTTCACAATTCCTGCATTTTTGCATATCTCAGAATCTAAATGCATGAATCTAATCTCTTTGGGATCCTCCTTAAGTCAGAGGTACCCATATGCTCAAAGGTATTCTGTAGCGTTATATAAGGACAATAAGGCAAAATCAGGAGTTGTCCCAAAACATGACAATAGCTTATTGAAATCTTGATCAAGTGGAGGAAAGGGAAATGAAAAAGGGCTTTTCAGCCGCCTGGCCAACACTTCGTCATGAGACATGGACAATCCTTCAACATTATAATCATACAGTGCAATTATAATGGGGCGTTTCCATTTGTCTACCCTTCTCCCTTCCCTCCTAACTCTTGAATTCCCCCTTGCAGAGGTCAGTATCAGTCATCCTATTAATAGCAGTGGCCTTTAGATAATTTCCATCATTTCGTTCAAAAAGGTGCTAATCTACAGAGGAAAGTAGAACATGAGAAACATATAATCACAGTTCATGCACAGAATTTATCTTCTCTGTTGTACTTTGATAACTTATTATAGTCAATAAAGCCATTATGCCTTTCTGTGAATACAAGTCTTGCTGTTTAAAAATGTCTAATCTATAATAGTGAATTATCATTCCAGAATAAGAATGCAATCCAAACCAGTGTAATGCCTGGTTAATAATACCAAATGTTGTCCAGAAGCCAAAAAAGTCTCAATGAATCCATACACTGCATAGATAGAGAGAAAGACATATGTATATACACATCCTCTTATCATGTTTTTTCCTGTTAAAAATTTATGAGTCAGTACAGGAACGAATAGACAAGCGGAAGAGATATTTCAAATAAAAACAAGAAATGTCTTTTTTTAGAGCTAACACTATTCAGTTACAATATTTCTCAGAGGGGACCATAAACAACTCATATTCCTGATAGCATTGACATCTATGCAAGTTTTGAATAAAAACTAGGAATATCTGACAGCCATTGTGAATCACATTTGTTCTTGGTTAAATTTGCAGTGCCATTTTGATTCAAGCCTGAACATAAACTGCAAAAGAGATTGTTTTAAATAACTAAGGACTAACGGTTGAATCTTACAAACTTTCATGCACTAGAATGGTGACACTTAGAAGCATTTGATCCTGGTTAACAGGAAGTGCAAGAGAAGTCCTATGTCCACAGGAGTTTCTGTGGAACAGTAGATTCAGGCATCTTAAATTTAAATCAAGGGTGAAGAGGTGCTTTAGAAAATTTCTTCTCCCTATGTGTTCCTCATGTCAAAGAATTGTTAAATGCGAGACTAATTTGTTGTGATTTTATGCTGTAATGTTTCCCTTGGCTTATGTCCCTTATTATTTAATTAAATGTCATCAAACATTTCATTGTCAGACTAAAACATTTGTATTCTATTTTTGTATCTTAATGGAGACAGTGAAAAAATAAGAGGTAGAAATACCATAAGGAGTACATTCTACAGAACATTCTCTAACTGGACTGTCTGCAAGTAATTTAATACACTTTGCCTTTCTTGGTACATTATGCAATAAGAGATCACCAAGATTAATTTAGACTGAAATGAAATAGTGGATCCAAAACCATTTTTGTTTTTCTATTTCCATTCCTTGCGTTATATTATTACTTTATGTGTAACTGATTTGCATTTAAACCAATGTATTTCAGATGAACTTCACTGTCTTAACAGAGGCACAATCTTGTTTTCTTTTATCCCCTTCAGGATTCATAGGAGACATGTGATTGCAGCTATAACAATCTTTGCAGAGATACAGCATAAAACAAAATAGTGCATGGCTCCTATCATCACCCTTGTGGCACTCTAACTCAGAGAGTAACCCTCCTAGTGTTGAGGAGTGTGACATCTTTCAGCTGCTTTATGGCCCCCCCCTTTCTTGTGCCCCTTCCCACTGCCACCTCACAAGCTGTATCACCTCGTTTTGTACTCAGGTACCTGGAGCCTCATTTGGTAAAGAAACAGTGAGAGGTCTGTGGTGATGATGCCTGGGCAAAGAAGCAAATCGGGAGATGAACATTTATGGCAACTCCATGTACAGTAAAGGAGCAGATGTGGAGGGCAGGGAAGTGGAAGTACAGTGAGAAAGAGGTAGCACTGGTCATAGAGAAAAGGAAAAAAGAAGAAAAAACAGAATAGAAGCTGATTTTATATATAGAAAAAAGCATTTGTGTGCTTTGTTGTCTGAAAGGAAAAAAATTAAAGATTAGTTAAAATACTTAAACAGCATTAGCTGGATTAGAAATCAGTAGAGCAGGCAAACACTGGCCTAGCATTTGTTTTGCGTGTCTGCTGATCAGTTTAGCTGAGGCTTTTCTACCTTCAAAAACAAAAGCTAGATCAATATTGCTTAAAATTTCAACATTCATGAAATATGAAAATGAACAATGCTACAGACAGTGTTGCTTTATTTTGCATGAAATGTTGAATGTCCCAATCAATAACACAACACAGAGCAAAGTAGTTAACATTAAATATAATGTGAGAAATATCTGAGTTTGTCTACTTTTTAATCAACAGATTACAAGACATTTTGTCAACATTAGAGGAGTCAGCCTGGCCTATACTTTTCTATATCTGTCGCATTATTCATGGGAACAGTCTCATACAATGTTTACTTGAGTAAATGTACATATGTGTATAAGCATTTAGAGAACAGAAGCCATTAGCATGTAAGATAAAAGTTTCCAGCAGGAGGATTTTTATACCGTTGGAGAAACTAACTCAAGCACAGCAGCATGCTTTGATGGTTTGGTTCAGACAGACCAGGAATTCAGATCATCTTTGTTTACTTATTTTCTTTTTTTAGGTATTCGGTAGGTACAGCCAGGCAATTTGCAATAGTTAAATAGCTGCAGCATTACCAACATTTGAATAATTTACTAATTGGCAGAGCAATTCCCATTTCCTTCATTTGACCGGATATTTGTTTTATGTGTGTGCTTGATATGTAGTATTTACTCCTGATAAATTGGGGAAGGCAAGTGTATTTGCTTTTACTAAATCAGGAGTAGAAGAACCTGTGGTTGAAGCTATGATTATTATGAATATGACATTGAAAATGGGGCTAGAAAAACATTTTCATACCTTTTTTTTTTTCCCCCAGGGTAAGACATCATTTGTGCTATACTTTTTAATCCTGACTGTTAGCATTTCAATGAAAGAAAATGTTACAGGTCTCAAAAAGTTCTTCAAAGACTTTTTATCCATCTGTTAGCTTCTGTTGTAACTTTCCTGCTAAACAAATTTAAAACATTTTAGATGGTTTTCCCCCTTGTGTTTTTTCCTTTAATCAGGGATAAAAATTTCGAAGTTGAATTATGAAAAAGGGGTGAAATTATGAGCTCTTTGTTAAAATACTATTATAACACAACTTCTGCTGCTTTTATAACATGTAGAACCTATATTCTGCTTATGTGGTTTTCAAAAAGGAAATTTTTAGTTACCTCATTTGGTATGAAAACAGTATCAAAGCGTACATGGTTTGTTCTCAATTTCTTTGCACTATCTGATCTTTGTAAGTAATTTATAAAGGACATACAGGATACTCAAGTTACAAGTGCCCCAAGGTCTTGAGACATCTTGTCTGTGTTGCACTTCAGAGTTAGTTAGGCGTAGTTATTTCCCTAAAACAGAGAACAAGTGAAGCTTACAGATTTAAAACATTAAATATTGGCATTTTAAATGTAGCAATGTCACTGTGAGTGGGATTTATTTCATTGGCCTTAGAAACTGGCCTCTGCATTCAGATCTATTTGTCCTCACTATCTTTGTCCTTCATTGCTGGTCCCACTCAAAATGCCAGAAATAGATAGAATTCCATGTAATTCAACACCTGACTAAGTTCTATCCAAATAAATGCATCTCTGCTTTCTTTCTTTCTTTTTTTTTTTTAAACAACATTGAAAGACATTGCCAGCAACCAGGAACAAGTTTAAAATAATGACAATAAAAGTATAAATGAAATAAATCAGCAGTGATAGAAAGCTGTTCTGAGAGCAGCAGCAAGCAAAGCCTTATTTTAAAACAATTATTTAGAAATACATTTATTTGTTTCTGTCAAAGAAAATCAGAATTTCAATCTTATTCTCCATTGCAGATGTTTATTGCTGAGAGCCTTGAAAATGTAAGTTGTAGAGAAGGAGCTCAGCTGGTACAAATCAGCATAGTTATTGAAGTCAGTGGAATGATAGCGAGGTTTCACCTTCTCAGCATCTGGCCCTCACATAATGTGGGCACATGATGTTTCAAAAGGTAAAGTGTGTACATACAAGAAAGAAGGACATGCTGAATCTTCCCCGTAAGCCTTGTTAAAACTCTGTGGCTTTGATTAAAATGAGTTCAGTGTCTGCTTGACAGGACAGATTGACAGAACAGGAAACCGGTGCCTTACATTAGCCCCAGAGTAGATAAAAGCAGAGGCAGACAGATGCAGCTCCCCTCTCTCAGGAAGGGCTTCCTTTAGGACAGAGCAAGCAATCAAAAGATTTTACTCCTTGAGATGGGAATGCTGAACATCAGGTCATTTATACATGAATGTCTGTTTATCCCAGCGTGTTTTTTTTTTTTCTTTTTTTTCCTTGTAGGAGATGTTTAAAAAAAATGTAAGAAATGCAAGTAGAGAGAAAGCCTTCCCCTTGTGCCCTCCTGCTTTCTGGCAATCAGCAGTTTAGAGACTTGCTTTGCTAGACTTAGCATCTACCCTGACAGAAACACACGGGAATATCCCCCATTTGAAACACAACCATTTTGTGAATTTAAAATATTACAGAATATTACTTCAACTATAAACAAATACAACGAGACCAACCACTGGTTTATAGAATACTCAGCTTTTTAGTAGTATTTTATTTCTTATATTATTATATCACTATTACTGAGTTTTGAAATAACGAGAGTCTCTTGCAAGTTGCATTCTTGCTAGTAAAGAACTGGTTATTTAGAGGCTTTGGGGATGTAAAAGTCCGCTATAGATAGAAAATTTTCTCTTCTCCAAATGAGGAAAGGATCCAAATCTGCTTGATTCCTTAAATTCAGTTTTCCAACATGTACAGTACAGCAGAGGTAAGCCAAACTGGACTGAAATTTTTGGTGTATTTCCAAATGTAAGAAAGATAATTTCTCATTTTGAAATGTTGTTTACTGCTGCTTATGATTATTTTTTACATATAACAAGAAATTTCCAATCACAATAAAAATGTGGAAATCCTGTTAAGAGCAATAAGTCTGTTACTAGTTCTTAAACATTCAGAAGAAAACTAGCCTATTTTTAATCAAATCTTTTCTACACACTCCCATGGGTAAGGAGTTTTTTGACATATCTAGTGTGTTAAATGCTATCATATGCCATTTAAAAGACACTTTATGAATGTGAAAATTAATAGATTTTTGAGAGGAGCTTAACAGTTCTATTAGTGTCTATCTTCATCTGAGACCTCCAGCCAATTTTTGTGGTTTTACTACTATCATCTAAAGTGTTCTCCATGCTTTTAATTGTCCTGTTCCTTGTCACCATATACAAGACTAGCACAAACAACTATGGCAAAGCAACAAGGAATTTTGCCCATGAAATGCAGTCTAAGTTAGACACAATATCATAAATAAATAGAGTATGATTAGTAACTGAGGAACAGAGGAAATCAACAACAGAAAAGGGAAAACAGTCCTTTTCTTCTTACATGTACACTGTAAATATTTGTTTTGGTCTTTTTTCCTCTGATACAATCACAGGTGTGAGGAGAAGTGGTTTGTGCCAACCAGGAGCTTATTGACAGAAAGCTAGCTGCTGAAAATGGGGTTTTAAGGAGGAGTCTTAAGGAGGCGAGACAGCACTGTTGGGGCTGTTTACTGAGCCAGATTTGATTTGCCACATTAACCACAAAAGTTAAAATAACAACAGTATCACTGTGATTGACGCTACGCTGAAGCTGTCAGACTGGGAAGTGAAATTCCATGCCATCAACCCACCACCACTGGCCCCTTCCCCACATACAACCACCAGCAATACTTCTGAGTAGGAAAATAAAAGAATCAGCAGGATTTTAAAAGCCCCCTCAGCCCCCTCTCTGGGTCTCAGTGATGATATCCAGGGGGTCAGGGCAGGGAAAGAGAGAGGCTGAAGCAGCAGAGAGTGTATGGTGATTCAAACTCTGCTGATGCAATAGTGTACCCACTGGATCCAATGGAGCCCCTAGGGAAAATGAATGTTGTCTTCTTCCAATGTGGCTGTAAACAAGCTCCCTTTTGGGCATACTTGGATGCCTACTTCTCACCGCAGATCAGAGGGTATAGCCAGGGGAAAGAAGGAGCTTAACATGTCTGGCCTAGCTTCTCTGTCACACTTGGATGTCTCAGACGTGTGTTTTTAGGATGCTATGTTGCTAAAAATACAACGTTGCTAACAATACATTATTAATCAAAAAAAAGCAAAATACTTCGGCAGGTTCATATTCTCACTGATACCCGAGGGCTCTAGAAGATATGAATACAAGATAAAAGTGTCAATGCCAAAAGACAAAACTGGAATATTGCAACTGAAAGTACGGACATGGGAAGTTTTCCAATTTTCAGATGATGAAAAGGGAGTAAGCACTAAGAGAAAGTTAATTGGCTTTTGAGGAGCATTCTATAAAATAAGTATAATAAAAATCTCTCAGGACAAAACATTAAATAAATAACACAGTTGACAGAACTTCAAACTGATCACCAGCAAGGTGAGACATAATTCTTTTCTTTTATGGCAGATTATATGTCCTTTTTTTTGCTTTCATAAATACACATACACAATACATACGTTCTCAAAATAGCAGTGCTGTTAATCTATAGTATCCACTTGCTTCTCAAAACAGAAGTTCGCAAGAAAGGAACCATTCTACTCCCTGGATCTTGCTGGTTTGTTTCATTTATATGCTATGATTTATCTCTAAATGTAATGTATACTGTACAAATGTAGGACTCCCTCTACTTACTGTAATACTAGTATAAGAGACAGATTTTCTTGTAGTCATCAAATGATTTCTTTTTCAAAATTGGAGAATATCAGCGAAGCCAGACGAGTTTATTTCTCTGCACCCTGCCCTTTAAAAAGTCCCATATTACATCCCATGGTACATCCCATTGCCTCTATAAACAATTAAATCACACAAGCATACGTACTCATAGGTCTCTGTTGAAGGAAAATATCTTACTGATGGAAGAAGATGTTGTCAGAGTTGTTTCTAGTATTTCAAGTAGATTAACATTCTAGTCAATTGTTCTGTATGTAAACCATAAATAAATAAAAAGATCAGCTACCTGTTATTTTTTACAATACCTTTTGGATAGGACGTAAGAAATGCCACTAAATGAGCACTTTCATTGTGCTTAATTGAAAACTAACAAAAGTCAGTGTGGTTGGGATTCATTTGACCAAACATAGACATCAGTATAATCACTACATATCATAGTGCAGATGTAGCTAACATCTGAAGTAGTCTCTCGGTGCTCTCATTTATGTTCAACAAAATGAAATAAGCACTTCTAGAGTGTGAATCATCTCATCCTAAAATAGATGTTGAAAATAGGTCAGATGGCTCTTATTCTTACTGTTTCTATTTCTCACCGTTGGCTACAAAGAGAATCTTAGGCAACTGCTTGAGATACAGACACCTGAATTCAGTGAATCCCACCTTATCAAGCTTGCCAATGATTTTTATGGCTATGAATAAGACCCATTAGTTTATTTATTCTGGAAGTTGTGAAAATACTCATACTCCTTAAGGATGTCTAGGGATATGTGTCTCCTAGTATAATTTATGATCTTCATATTGTGCCTGTGTTCTTTCGATTTCTTTGAGATAAACAGCTCTTCAGTAAAAATAGTTGTCTAGAAATTAAGAAAAGAAGTAGGCCTGCAGTCAATCTCCAATTACATCCCAATCTGATTATTTCAGAACATAGATAAAATTAAGTAGAGGTACAACCCTTTTTCGTTCATATGAAACGTATATGATATTCCTCTGATTGCTATGGCCCTTGAGCTCTGTTACACTTTCAGGGTCAAAGATTTAAGATCTTTAACAACACTAAGGTGTGTTTTTACTACAATACCAGTGAGATTACATAAACAGCTTACATCACTTTAGCAAAGGATTAATTCTTTTAACAATATTCAGTGCCTGATTACCTTTGCCCTCCCAGGCCACACCCTCGGTTATATGTAGAAGTTAGGACCTTTGCCCAGGCAGCAGCTGATACTTACATTTCACATTGTATATAAAACAAGTGTGTTGCTGGGATGAGTTTAGGAAAAAGACCCTGTCTCTTCTGCAACAGATGAACCTGAATTCTTCTGCAAGGCTCAGCCCATTCTTATTTTCAGAAGTCTGGCCATCTGGAAGTGCTTTACAGCTTTCATTAATGGAGAGATTTATTGAAGGCAGTAATGCAAAAATACAAATAACTGAATCAGAGAAGCATTCTCTATGTTACTAACATTGACATTAAATTCAAACAACTGTATATTTGCATACTTTCCATTTGACTTTCCGTATTCTTGCAGTGACAACACATTTGTCAGGCTCTTTTGCTTAACGCATGAAGTTCCATACAAAACGCTGTGTCAAGTACAAGGATGGGCACCCCTCATAGGGCATCAAAGGAGGTGGCTGTCCGCACAGGAACTGACCATAGAGGAACAAGGCCATAAGACAGGGCTGTTTCACAACACAGTCTATAGCCAGTGGCTGCTTACCAGTGCTGCGGTCCTTCTCTGGACACAAAGAGAAAGTCAGTGTGCCTCAGGAGGAAGAGAAGCCTTGCCATGCCTTGCAGGGAGTTGCCTGAGACATAGTAATAGACCTATATTTGCAAGCCTGGGATTAGACAGCCTGATCATACCTGCCCTGTAGAGGCTGTTGGTAAAGCTGGTGGGTTTGGGATGCTGCACAGTGGGCAGCTAGAGCTTTCAGCATTTTTGAAAAGAATTTTTTTTCTGTCATCTATAGAAAGGACTTGAAACAACTTGAATATCTCTACAGATTTTCACACCAGCAGCTGTGACAAAATAAGCTCTTCACTAGATCTTTTCCCTCACTGGGTGCCTTATGCACCCAAAAGGACTATATCTTTTACTATAAATTGTAGGTCCAAATTTCGAGTCTAATTTAGGTGGGCAGGACTGCAGACTATCCTGACTTTCATATTTCTGTCTTTAAAACTCTGTTAACATTTGTAGAATCACATCAACAAGGGACCACATCTGGCTGGCTGTAATGCATACTTTGGGTCTGGGAAAGCAAAATTGTAGTGGTTTGCATTCATTTCAGTTTGGAAGCTTTTTCTCTGCTGTAAGATCACAAGTTCAATTGATGCTAATGCAGTTCACAAAGTAACACATGAATATAACTGACCTGCTTCTGATGTACAGCGCAATTATCTTAGAGATCAATAAGGAAGCTAAATGAAATTTGTTCCCTATGTTTGAATTGATATATTATTCACTCTTTTGACTATTGATCTACGGTAGAAACAAACTTTTTTCCTATTTAATTTTCTTGCCTATTCTCACACACGTTATCTGAAACGGGTACCACTGTCTGTTATCATTAACAACAGTAACCACATGAAAAATCTAATGATTATTCCTTTCTGAATTAATTCTCAATCAAATTTCCCAGCTGCTTTGTACTATGAGAAATGTTTCTCATTGCACTACCACATTCTACATTCTACATCAAGCCATGTGAGCTCGCCTTCAACTTATTCTTAATTCTTTACGTTTGAAATGTGAGAATTACGAAGAAATAAAGTTGTGGAAGAGCTTCGACAGTCAGGTCCAACTGACCCATTTTTATTAACATTTTCTCATTTCATCTGGGTACTCTTACTAAAGTAAAGTTTCACAGAGTTCAGTTTTCCAGTGTTAAACCAGTCTGATTTTAAGTCTATTTGTTACAAATTTGCATGCTTTTTAGTGTAGCCTAACTAAAAGTAATAAACATGCAGGCTTTGGTACTCAATATATGCCTACTTTGTTCATCACAGCCCCTGTCAAAGCTGGATTCAAAACAGCAATGAGTGAGAGCTTGTAATGTCCACCTCTGCCCTGTTTTGGATCTCATATCTCCTGGTTAGGAGAGGCATATATACACATCTAGCAGGTCACCTGAAAGTAACACACCTAGGCTTGCTACAAATGAATGGAGTACTACTTGCAGAATAAGGCACTGAATAACGCAAAACAGTATGCTCGGGCTCTGTGTGCACTAAAGCAAATGAGTCGTTTGGGAGGAGAAGCTCTCACTCTCTGAATTGGGTCATATTTGTTTCCACATTCTCGTAGCATGTTGTCATTTGTAAGAAAAAAATGGCCGTCCAAGTTTGTGCTAAAACAGGGAGTCTCTGTCTGTGAACTCTCTCACCCAGCCTAGTTTTAACTATATGTCCCAATTGTCTGAACGTTGTCTCCTCACAACTGTGTGGCACAAGTGACCAAACACAGTTTTTCTGCAGATGTCAGAGATGTCTACACTGTGAGCCAACAACAAATTATATTGACTACCATGCACAACAGCCAGGCTCTGTATTTCTGGACAGGACAGATATTTTCTTTAACACTGCTATTCTGTATGTTAATATTCTGCATTTTATTTGATTCACAAGTGTAAGCTAAAGAACTGCAGCAATGATCAATAACAGATGCTAAGGGATCTAATTACAGAAACTGACATAGTCACATTTCTAAATGCAAACACACTATTTAGAGACATACATGCACTTTATATTCATTCGTCTTGAATATGCATCAACATGGATTAGAAAAATAAAACAGTGTGTCTCTTGTGATCTAATTTCATTGGTACTGCCTTATATTGTGTTTTGGCCAGGCAACTCCATAAGGAAGTTTTTTGTAGGAGTATTTTGTGCATGTCCACTTGGTAAAGCTTTGAGCATTACAGGTGGATTCAGTTTTGTTGGACCATAAACTTTATTTATATTTAAGTATTCTGCCCTCCCTCCCCCCTTTTACTTACCACTTAGAGGAGAAAAAGAAATTGTTTCTGGCCTCTTGACACCTTTAAGATTTTTAATAAGGTCCTTATGATGTCATTTTGAAAACTTGTCTTTCAGATATTTCAGGAGAAATTCCAGTTCATCCAACGCAAGCATGCCTCTGATGTTTTTAGCTGTCCTGTTGGAGCAGACAGTGTAGTCCAAAAGCTAAGGGCTAAAGTCTCTATTTGAAGATGTCCAAATTGCAAATCCATCTGTTGCTGCGTTAAGTGTCCAAATTAGGTATCTAAACTTTGGCAGCTAAAACCTTCTTTAGGCTTTCAGATCCATCCACTCCTTTCTGTTGACCATGTCAATGTTAGTATGTCAGCATGTATTTCTAACCTGGGAATTCCAACATATTTTAAGATTGGATTTTGAAATATATTTGATATTGCACATATGTACATATACAAACGTCTGTGTTTTTTTTTTTTTTTAAATGTTGCAAGCCAACATTTGAAAAAGATCTTGTGAGTTTGGACTGCAGTATCTTTTTCTATGCACAATTTGAAATAATTTAAAGGGACTGAACTTTCCAAGGGTAGACTGCCACTTCTACATTCAGAACTTAACAGTTTCTCAAGCTTAATATCAGAGTGCTGATACCCACTGAAAACAGGGACCTACATTATTTTCTTGCCTTGTATTGCCTCATGTCGCTTTTTTTTTTAATAGCCCATATTTTATTAAACTAAAAGTAAAACTTTGTTTCTATGTTTATCATAGGGAGCCAATGAGTTCATCATAAACTACTAAATGAACACAATCAGGCATATTCACTGCGTGTCGCAAAACATATGTTGTTAAGAGCGACTCCCTTAATTCAAGCGAAAGGATTTCATACTTTTGGGGTCGGACAAATTGAGGTCCCTCATGCTATCATTATAAAAGCCCTAGTGGGATCTGGGAGAGTCTTACAAGCACCACAAAGTTTTAGAGTTCATAGAAATGTTTCTACTTTTCTGGGCATCTAAAACATATTCTCATATTTTTCAAATGATTTAAACTCAGTCTTCCTGAGAACATATTTTAAAAAAATTTTCTAGAAAACCTTTACAGTGGTTATCAACCTCCTTCCATTCAGTTCCTTACACAGAATACAAAATAGTTTGCTATCCCAATCTTTCTTCTGTTTTTCTTTTTTCTTTTTCTCTTTTTTTTCAGTCAAACCCTCCGTGATTTTAAACATTCTGTTGCTAATAACAATTACTATTATAAGATCAAATGCTGGTATAAGTACAAAATTTAAATTTCTATGTGATAAAAATCAGCAAAAAGCAATGCATAGCATAATAATCTGACTAGATAACTTGGTGCAGAGTTTTGAGTGAGTATTCAGTAATACACCTACTTTAGCAAAAGGCATGTTCCTGAAAATACATTAGGATTATGAAATTAATTAGGATTACTTAGGAAAAAATAAGGATATCTCCTGAAAGGCCTGTATACATCAGTTTTCTTTCTTTTTGGAAATTCTCAGTATTGCTTTGCTAAATTACAGACTTTTGCTAATCCATTTGCTTACAGTAGTATATGAAAAATAAGAACAACAAAAGAACTGGCTTACTATCTATTTAATTTCCTCTTGCATAAATTATGCTTTTTTTTTTTAATCCTAGGGAACTAATTTGCAATGTTCAGAGAAAAATTCTCTTCTGTAGCAGAAACAGGACATTCCAAGATGTCCTGCCCTTCAAGTGTTTGTAAAGATGCTAGTTCCTAAACACAAGTAGGCAGGAAGTAAAAATATGTAGCTTTGCATAGCATTAATTTATAAGAGTTGATTGTACTTCAAATGCAGTTTTTTCTACCATCTAGATTAGATCAATCAGTAGCCAATCTAAATGTCTAATTGAAGAGTAGCTTTCTGAAGAGTCTGTAACTGTCGCTTGGCTTCATCCTTCTATGTTTGTTCCTAAGGTTTCTTTCCTCTCTTGTTTTCCTTCTGAAACAACAATGCACTCTATTTTGGGGTTGCTAGTCATGATTCCAGGAATGGGAATCCAACTCTTGAGTACAACAGGCTTTACATAGTAACTTCTTGGCAGAAATTCAGAAATGCTTTGACCAAAGGGAAGGAAAAAAGACCCAGAATAAGGGTAACTTGAAATGAAAGACACTCACAAAAAAGTGGGGGGGAAAAAAAACACATAAAAAATACCTTTAGAACATGAAAGACTGAAGAATTAAGATGAATTGTGATATTTGTTTTTCATGCCTAATTGAAAGCTTTTTGCTACTCTATCACCAAGTATCATGAATACTAAGATACTTCTCTTCTAAATGTGTATGTGCATATGGGAACATTCTAACCCCAAGCTTGCCAAACATCAAGTCCTTCTGTTTGCTCTCTTTTTAAAATTAACTCTTGGTGGAGGAATGGCTCCATTCAGCACGGGAAAGAGTTCAAGGTTTCCCCGAAGTCTGGGGAATTAGCATAAGAATAGTTGTGGAAATGATGAACTGTCTAAAAGATTATACTGCTAACAAACAAATGGTTCACTGTTCGAGGGTACCTGCTTGGGTCCAGCTTCTCACTTCTCCCCCCTACTTCCACTCCCTTCAGTGCTGGAGAGACTTCTTTGGAGGCAGAGCCAGAAGGGAAGATTTGGAATTTTGGCACCTGAGTCTGTCTCTTTATAAGTCTTCCTCCACAAATTCCTTTCCCTCTTTCTAGTTATTTCTCCCCAAGCTTTGCCCCACTAATCATCCCCTCTTCTTGAAATGACTATCCCAGATGGCAAGATGTGTCCACCTAATATGGTGCTTCTCTCATGTCTTGTAAAATTTCAAAAAGTAGGCGCGCTCTTCAATTTTGTCTTGTAATAGTCCTTCTTGTGTTCTAAAAAATAAATCTCTGTGCTATTTTTCTCTATTTTCCTCCTTCTACCTTTACTATACCTCCTTCTATCCTCAAATCTGTTAAGAGAGAATGAAAAGGAATGCACAGGTCACAACAAAAGACACTTTTCCAAAGAAATGACACAACCATCAAGGTGAACCAAGGTGAACGAAGGTGAACCATCTCTCTCCTTTCAACATACATTTACCTGTTGCTAAACACAACAAAACAGCTATCATATTTTAAAAACAGTCTTGTTCAAGATATTTAATGAAGTGTACCGTATATTTATGACTTCTTAACCAAAAAACCATACCCTAATGGATATATTTCAAGTTCCTGACCCCAAACCCTTAATTAACTGTAAAACCAACATTCTCATTCTTCTTCAGAGAAGTATTATGTTAGCAGATTTGGAAGTTAGTTCTGAAAGGGACTGTTTTTATAGTACCACAGACCCTGGGGGAGAAGGGGGAGAATAATTTTCTATTCCAAGAAAACATCCACCACTAGCACCAGTGAGAAGCAGAGCTCTGTTTTTGTTTTTTTTGTTCTCTGTTTTTTATTTTAAAGCCCTAATGACTACTTTTTATACCATAATCACAGAGCAACCCTTTTACCTGATGATTTTTATTCAGTCTTCAGTGTACTTCCTTTTCTGCTTCATCATTCATTGGCTATGAGGTCATTCATTTTAAGTGGGAGACTCTCAGCTACCAACAGAGAATTTCATTGTAAATTAAAGCTTCTCCAGCTGATAAGTTAATTTGTCAGTAAGGCAGCTCAGCAGTCCTTTCGTTTTGTATGGAATTTTCCAAACAGTCCTCATAGCTGACACTACAGAAATCAGGATCACCATTTACTATGGGCCTTCAGTCTTGGGTGATGTCCTCAAAGAAAGCATAGGCGACATATTTTCCTCTGTGTCCCCAAGGTCTCTATACCTACAGCTATCTTGTTTCTACTGTCTGATGGAATATGTGATCATAATGTCAATGTATGGATGCATGCCAAAAACAATGTGTATGGCCATTAAGGAACACTTGTTCACTGGCTGAAAGGGCCCCTTAACATGTCTGTCCTGAAAAACTTGCACAAAAGCTTAATCACCAAGATATGACAGCTAACAAACTCATTACAATCCATACAGGGGAGGAAGCAAGTGAGATACATCACAGAGACCAAATAGCTCAGATGTCCACTAAATCTTCATATCAAAAAAGCAAGCAGAAAAAATTTTGGAGCTTGTCAAACAAGCTTTTAAACAAACTAGATGTAGATTGTTCTGCCAAAGAAGCTATGCAACACAATGCAGGATCTGGGATATGGAGCTTCTGTTAAAAAACATGTGGAGCCCTGTGAGGCTCAGCAAATTGAAACACACTGAATTAGCATGAACTTTGCTGTCTGAAGAAATCTTATCATCCAGATCATCTCCCCTGTTATGTCATGGTTTTGGCCTATGTAAATTGTAAGGTGAAAGAAAGGAGTGGAGCAAGCATGTGCTTGCTTCTACAGTCCTCTAATAGCAAATAGATTATGCCAGGTAGAGCGGACTGGCTTTGGTCTAAGTTGGTCTGGGCCTGGCCTGCGGAATCAAGAACGCAATGCTTTCTCATTCCTCCTGCGCTATGCAGAGCTTTGGTATAGCAAGGTTCTTCTTATAACTCACAGGCTCCATAAACATGATTTTTTAAAACATGAGCTCATATCAGTGTAAGTCAACAAGTTCAATAACAGCAAGTCACTTTTCCATTTGTGACACTCCATTATGACAGCTGTCCCACGTAGCTTTCTCCAGTGTTGCTCTAATGGTCTTAAAAGTAAACCTTGCTCTAATTCGTCTTGGTTTGTATGCAGAAGGGACTAGCAGGACTTGCCAGGAGGAAGAATGGATGGAGACAGAACTTTGGAGAGCTTCTGCATGCTTGCTTTTTCACTCTGAACTTCTAAGGAAAAGGAAAAGCAGAATACGTGCCTGTGCATTTATTCCTTAGAAAGGCCACTGGTGATGGCAGCGTGCATGGGAGAGCAGCAGTGAATACTCCGCAAGCATGCATATGCTTCCTCTGCTGCTCCCTCACTGCTTCTCTCCCTCTATGTCCTTTTGACCATGGCATCACCACAGCTATCCTTTTTTCTTTCTCTTGTTCATATTGGAAACGGAGTTCAGTTCCGTTTACCACACAATGTTTGAGGCTGTCACTTTGATTCTGAAGAGCTATGAAAGTGAGAGAACCAGCCCTCCACTTCGACCACCCTGGTCTTGCATCTCCTTGGCTGTGGACTGTCAGGATCACAGTTCAGGCAGACAAAGATTAATTACAAATCTGTGTGAGACAGGAGACCTGTCGTACTGGAATTATTGATGATACTGTAAAATATTTTGACTGCTTTCAGCCACAGGGCCTGATCCTGCCAGCAAGCCACATGTGGACCTCCCATTGGCTCTCTGGGTGTTCCACATGCAGCCAGACAAGGACTATCAGCCTCTCTCAGAAGCATCTAACAGATCTGCACAGGGCTATGAATGACGCACTCCAACATGTGATTCTCCACATGTAATGCAAATTCAGCCTTACTGTCGAAGTGTTGCAGTAGATGGAGGAACACGCTTCTCAGATCCTTTCCCAGAATTTTATGATTCAGTGTAGTTAACTGGAAATGCAAAAGTCAGACAAGTCTCTGGGTGGCTGCTCATATGGAATTCTGATGCATCTATAAAGGGGAGAGAAGTCAGCTCATAGCATACTTTCTGCTATCAAAGGCATGCTGGGATCTAAAGCTAATTGCATTACTCTCTGTTCAAACAAAAAAGCTTGAAAGCAGTTCTGCCCAGCTATGTGAATATGTGCATAGAGCTTGTGTGACTACTACAGTAAAGTGAAAATATCTGTCAATGGCAAAAATTTTAAAAAAAGAAAAAATAAATATTTCAGTACTATCTCACAGGAGTTTTCCCTCCAGTCTCTAACCAGTAACATCCTCCATCCATTTGCCCTTTAAGACGTTTTCAAACAAATGGTTTCTTGATCAGAAAACAAACCATGACAGAAAAAAAATTGCCAATACAAGACACTCCATTTCACATGTTGCATCTCAACAGAAAGGATGAGACAATAAACAGCACAACACATGTTCTTTACATTGCTTCATGCACTGTTGGAAGGTTCACAGACAGCTACATACAGACATAGAGTAGGATCACAAATTATGTGTCTTATCTGGGGCTAAATAATAAAAACAAAATTAATTACTTATACATTCATAGACACAATATTAAAAAAGTAACGATCTTGAATCCTTTCTACCTCACTACAGTCCTCACATATATGAAATGATTTTTGAAGAATCTGCTAATTAGTAAAGATTCCAAATTATTTAAAATTTCTGAAAAGAAATGTCCATGCAAAATAACAACCTTGGTAACAGCTTATAAGGAGTATCTGGAACTGTGCTAGCTTTGAATCATGGTGTTTCAAGGGAATTTTTTATTACAGTTTTGGCTCCAGTGCACTCACACCATGTGGGTTTTTGCTTTGAGTTTTAGGTTTGAACGGACCAAGTACTTCAAAGCAAGACTCTAAATCAGGAAAATGCACTAAGTTTCATATGCTTTCCACTCAAAACCATACATTGGCCCAGATTCCCTCACAACTGAGCCCAGCCTCACTTGAAACTCAGCCCACGTTTGTTGAAAACGTTTACAAATCCCATCAAAACTTGCCTGAGTTTTAAGTTTGTAATAAAATCCAAACCCAAGAGTTCTGCTTGGCTTCAAATGTCTCTCTGTTCTAGTAATTTCTACTTGTTTCCGTTAAAAAGAAAAATCCCAACACATACAATTTCTGCCTGTTGCTCAAGTAAATCTGGAACAGCTCTATAAATCCATCCCAAGTTACTTCAGGTTTGCACCAGGGTAAGTGTGAGAAGGTTCAGGATAAGTTTTATTAAGACAAAAGTGGGAAGCTGGGTATATTCCAAGGCCAAAACTCACCACCACAATGCACATCTTTTTGTTAACAAAATGCAATGTAAACATCTGTAGCTTTCCATATACAAGCAAATCTTTCTGGGTTTGAACACAACACTCAATGCACCTCAGCAAGGTGGCATGCCAAGGGATAGTACCCACACTGCCAAGATTTGTCTGTGCATGATCTATCCCGTGACATCCCAGAAAGGTCATGGAAGCCCTGTCCTTGAAGACATTCAAGGTCAGGCTGGATTGGGCTCTGAGCAATGTGATCAAGCAGTAGATGTCCCTGTTCACTGCAAGGGAGCTGGACCAGGTGATCTTTAAAGTTTCCTTCCAACTACAATGATTCTATGATTAAGAAGAATGTCACCAACACACCTACTGCTGATCTGCCACCAGATCATGCTGCCTGAGGAAAGCCCTTCACAATCAAACGAAAATGCCAGCAGCAACCACGAAAAGCGAATCCAACAATCAGTGTGTACAATGGGTCTATCCCAAAGAGAGATCTTAGTGAGAACAGAAGAGACAACATTGCAACACCAACACAGGGACCTTATGGTTGGAAAACAATTTTAGATTAGAAGTGTGGAGATGTTGTACAAATGTAATATGACAGATAAAATGCAAAGACAGACAAAATTTTGGTCTAGGATCTTGTATACCAAATACCTTTCGTATCCTCATCATTGTGAATCCTCATGATAAGAGCTCAACATGGCCCAGGTACATTGCAGGCAGGGCCAGACTGCACCATCTGCCTCTCAGCACCAGTCCTTCTGGCTCTGATTTTCATTCTCTTTCTGTGGGGAGGAAAGGGAGCTGAGTTCCTATGAGACTGTAAAAGCAGTTCTGGGGAGGGAGGTGTATTTACAAGTTTTAAAGGAGCCTGCTCCCAAAGGGACGTTTACTCTGCCACGCTTTCCCACCTTACTCCTCATTACACCGCATTAGGAGTGCGCAGTTACACAGCACACGGCCCTTAGGAGTGCTTCTGCATCACGGCCTTCCCCCACTCCCAGGCACTGTGCGGTGGCTCCAGCAGCTCGCTCCTGGGCTCTCCCTGCACTCAATGGAAGCCCAGCTCCCTCTAGCCCCCCGGCCCCGGCCCTTTTCACCCGAGAAACACGGAGCTACTGCTGAGTGACTGCCAGCCGCGCAGAGATGCACTCGGGAAAACAAACTATGATTCTATGATTGTAAATAAAGGCCATAGGCCGGCAGCCCTCTCCTCTCCTCCTCCTCCCCCAGGCCCACCAGAAGAGGCAGGAGCGGGAGCCTGCTGCCGGGCCACTGGGCTGTTTGATTGCCTAAGCCTGGTGGCCAGACAATAGGACCAGAAAGAATGGCTGTTTCCTTCCTTCCTGTCGAGTGTTCTGCCTGAGTGAGCAAATTCAATAGCACTTCGCTTCACAGCAACACCAGGCTCTCGCACAGGCGAAAATCAACAAAGAGCCATTCTCGGGCATTTCCAACTGCACCTAAGCCAAGGCACTGAGCTGTGGAGCCATCCGGCGCGGGGGGGTGGGCGCAGACGTCGCTCGAGGGTGTGCGGCCAGGCACAGTAAACATCCACTTTATTGTCTGGGGCAAAGAACCACTTTTTTTTTTTTTTTTTTTTTTTTTTTTTTTTTTTTTTTTTTGGACCCCGGGTTTTTTTTTCACCACCCCCCCCCCGACCCCCCTTTTTTTTTTTTTTTTTTTTTTTTTTTTTTTTTTATGTTGAGCACCGGGTATTTGATTCACCATCCCACCACCGACTCTGCCTTTTTTATTTTTTATTTTTTATCTTTATTTTTTAAGTACTCCTGCTGCATTGGCTTTGTTAAAGCCCTTCATACAGGCTGGTTGAAGGGTGCTGTAGCGTATTCAGGCGTAACTAAACTCGGAGAAGGTGACACAAGGGCTGCTGTGTGCAAAACATAAGCCTGCCGCTCTCTCCAGGTTCAAGCCAGCAAACATTTGAATCACAAGCCAACAGCAAAAATGAAATAGGTGTCAGTCAAAGAAAATAACTAAGAAAAGCAGATAAGTAAATGACAAAGATGGCGCTGGAGTGGATATAAACCAAAATATTATTCCCTGTCAGTTCCCTATAAATAAAGTCAGATAATAATTACAGATTGTGGGTTTTATTAGCATTGACCTCTTTTCTGCCTTCCAGATCCCACTCTTTAGTTCAGTGCTGTGCCAGGCCGAGAGGGAACATTGTGTCACCAAAAAGACAAGGACCCGGGATGCGTATGCCAACCAGGATTCACACTTTTTGTAAGTACTGAGCACTGAGCTTTGAGGTCTTTAGGGCCCCTGGACAGGGTTCAGTGCATGCAGTATTCCCTGTGCACAAATAAAGAATGCACTCAGATTCCCTGCTGCCTCTTGAGCACAGTTTGTACATCACTGTGCCGGGTAACAGTCAGTCCTGTGGGATTCCAGTGCACCTGCAGCAAGGCATCTCCCCTTGTTGTGCACACACGGCATAGGAGGTGGCTGTACCAAGAGGCATCTTGGGAACATCTGGGTTTGTTGATTCAGCATGTGTGGGAACAGGAATGGGAAAGTGCAGAAAGTATCTCAAGAAAGAAAGCCTTACATGGGATCTTTGGAATTATATCTCTTTCTCTCTCCTAAAAAGTTAGTTTTTTTGCTTTTTATCTTTGAAATGAGCACAGTAAGATTTTGCACTTGCCTGCTGCATCTGTTTTTTCAAGCAAAGACCTGTTTGTTTTCCCCATTGTATCTGAATCATATTTGAAACAGACCACGGAGCCAAGTTACATCAAACCTGTTTCTTTTCTTTTCTACTTCTGAACTATGACAGATTATCCTAACCCATCTGCAGGCATGATTAAAAATATGAAAATCATTTTTGCTTTTCTTTTGAACTGCCTTTGATATAGTATTTGTTGTCAGATAATCTATAGAGTTTTAGCATCTGGTAACGTAAAATGGTACGCTGTTGCGGCTGAGGAAAACTATTTAGGTATTTTTATAGTAAGTTCTTCTGTGGCATCCAATATTGCAATTGTGGCTTTAATTTACAATAAACTTGTGGTACAGTTATACCTAAATTATTCATTTTTATGCATCAGAACAGTTTATAACCCAGAAAAAAAATCTCAGCACAGAGGATCTTTATTAAGATACACATACTGCTTACATGATTAGGATAAGTGACATTCAAACATGTCATCACCCAATCTTAGGAAACTAGCTCAGACAACTTTCTACTAAGCAATAGCCTGTAAATGATGAAACAATATCTATTGCAGTCATTGCACAGTGAAGGCTAGATTGCTGTAGTTGAAAGATTTTTGTCTTTCTCCAAGAAATTTCAAAAGCAACATGTAGAGTAAAATTAAGAAAGAAGGACAGCTCTATGGGTTTTCATCTTTTACAACAGAGTGTCAATGAAAAGGCATACAATTTCTAAATACAGCTGATCTAGTTGTATCCATTAATGTTTACATTCTGATTGCCTGCACAAAGATAACAGCCGCTAACTTAACATGAGGCCCAGTCCTGGTTCAGTTTGCTTTGGTTTGCCTTGGTTATTTTAACCAGTTCAATAAGCTCATGATATCAATGATACCATGCAGCTGGTTTACTTCTAGCAAAAGCACTAACCTAAGCAGATGTGGTATTCATCCCAATTAGTTTTCATCCAAATTCAGGCAAAACTTCCCTAAGGAAGCATTATGTTATAGCTTGTCATAGGGAAAAACATTGCAACCATGGGTAAAGAAACCGGTTTAGACTAAAGATCACCACCTCCAGCCTGTATTCTGATGAACCCAAGTTTGATATTTGCAAGAATTTTGTTTATGCTGCTTCTTACTTGATATTCTCTGGACGTAGCATGTAGGTTCCTTCCCCACTCATTTCAGCCAAAAGTAAGCATCATCATGAGATTTCCAGCCCCATGTTTCATGTTCAGGTATGTCACATTAACACAGAGGGCAAACCCAGACAAACTGTGAGATTCTGACATTCGGGGAGACGGTTGCTGAACATCATTAGCTCTACTCCCTTCCTTCTAACACCTCCTATTCTTTGAAAATGGCCTGACACCTTTTTTTTTTTTTTTTTTTTTTAATAATCTCCACTCTAGTCAGGCTAGAGAGAGGTCAGATGAGTCAGATGTTGGTTAAACCAACAGAACTGAGATAATTTTTGACACTTATATAGCCTCCCATTTTCATTTCAGTGATTTGCTCATTCCTCAAGCAATGCCCACTAGGACTTCGCACAGGGTTCTCAGTAATATACCATTTTAGACTATGTTGTAAATACTTTAATTAGCCCCATGACACCTGCATTCCTTACAGTCTTTTGACATGTTTGTGTTCAGATCACACCTGAGGTAGAAAAATACTTTTCCCAACTACTGCAGCTGGGAAGTGTGGCAGCAGAAAGGACAGGCACATGAGAGCTCTTGGTAGCCAGACTAGTGCAGGCACTCATGGAAGTGACAAAGCAGGTCAGGATGCGCAAATCTGCCATGGGCCCTCAGCATTTAACTCATGTTGAAGCAATGCCACTGCAGTGATTCCCATCTGTAGTCCCCAGTTTGTAGTAAGTGGTTTACTGAACCATTTAAAACAAAGTTTGTCACAATGGTGCTTTTGATTAAAATTTTTATAGGGGGCCATAGTGGCCTTTGAAAACAATGGGGGTTGACAGTGGTCTGCTGGTGCTGCTAAAAAGTTCAGGAATGCTGAACTTTAAGGTTTGGTTGTCTGATTGCAGTGCAAATATATGCTAAGTGACTTGCCCAAGATCATTTGTATTATGATATCTATGGTAGAGCAGGCACTGAACACTGATTTTCCATAGCTGTGGTTAGTGCTCTAATCTCTGCTATGAAAAGAAAAAATATTTTCTAATCTGACTAAGTATGTTGAATAGTATTTTAGGCAAAGTTTAACTGGCAATACAATATCCATAAGTAGGTTAATAAGCATATCAGGAACCTCCATCTTTACTTCTTCCCTCTGAGAACACTTGAACTAAAATAGGAGTTCATTTTAATTTACACCTACTGCTATTTTTGGTGCAGACTCTAACCCAAGAATTGAAATGGGACACACTTATTCCCAGGTAAGAGAATGACAAAGAGTTTTGCACAGAAACAATGTATGATCTGACTTGAAACCAGTTGTGTTTCATCCAAAATGAGAACGTTGCACTGGTTAACTGAAGGAGGGGGGTGAGGATAAGCTAATCTAGTTAAACTGCATTTAATGGCAGGTGGAGGTTTTACGCATATTTGGACTGAACAGAATTTGCAGCTGTTTAACTCAGTGACTTTTGAAAAACTCTGCACAACTTCATTCTATAGACAAAGACTGCCATTATTAGGGTGCACGCTTCTATATAACCCCAATGTCAGAAGTTGGAGAGAGCTCTTCTCCTTCAGGTTTATTTGCTGGCATAGCTCAATGAAATTGTCACTCTGTCGCTTTCCATAGACTAATAAATCATGGGGCAGACTGCCCTTCTCAGAGAGCTTAATGGCTTGTCCACATTGCTCATACACTAATATTGCAAAATCACTTACGATTACTGTAATCAATATTCAGTCCCTTTTCCAAAATAAGCTGACTGTACTGACTCTAAAAATTTCCAGCCCTTTGGAATAAAAGAAACTGCAAATATTTATGTTTTTTTTCAAATGGAAGCAAGAAAGTTTGTCTTTAGGTGGGTGCATTTTGATTGTGTCTTACTGAAACAGAATTTGAACACTTAAAATAAATAAAAATTTTGGAAATTGTGGCTAAAGAAAGCAAAAGCTAATAGGATCAGAAATGGCAGCGGCATGTGGAAATTCACCCAAAGGATGACAGATCCTAAAGGAGCAGCCTTTTGCATACCCAAGAGACTGACGTGCGGTCACTTGCAGAAGCCTACGCAGAGCAAATGGATGGGGTATAATACTACTGTACCGTATCATAAAGTATATCATAAGCTTAGAGAGTAGGGAGACATTAGCAGGTAAACTACCTATCATTTTTCCTCAAAAAATGAGTCATGGACACAGATTTGAAGATCTAATACTTACATGCTTGATTATATTAAAAGCAATTTACACCTGCAAAGGTAAAAATGCCCCTTTTGCAAATTTGCCTTTTGGGTGTGGAGCTGGGGTAAGAACTGTTGTCATGCAATACTCCATGAAATGGAAAATGACTGCCTACGTGCTTACTTTGTTGCATCAGGTGCATCGTGCCGTTGTCTGGTTTACCATGTGATCAAGTACAACAAGCTGATATACCCAGCAGCATGAAATAAAAGTGTTCTGTATTAAAAAGTGTAAACAACCCAACCATTCTAAAATATAGGCAGAATCTCTAATGAGCAGTAAAACACTCATGCCTCTCACAGCTAATGAGTATTCCCATCTGCAATGGTCTGCCACATACCTGGTTAATTAGAAACTAAATTGCTAACATCTCTAATTATTCATAATGACATTCTTTTACGTCTGTTAAATTAGTTATAAAAATGATTAGCATAAGAAATGCTCAGCTTTGAAATACTAGTCAATAAGTCAAAAAGCCTCTGTTTGCCTTTTTAATCTAATGAAAGGTATTTTATCTCACATGGCATCTAAGTGCACAGGCAAAATTAACCCTGTGAAAGTAAATGGCTTTATCAAACAAAGTGAAGCTGAGTTGCACTGCTATCATTTACATGCACAGACTGTTTCCTTTAATACACATATTCCCGAATGCTATACATACTTTGAATATGTTGCATAATTTTCAAGGCAACATCAAAAAAAAACTTTGCAAAATATATGTTGTGTTTTCATGTAGTAATAAAATGATGACCCAACTGTCTCCCAGGCTTTTCAGACACTTGACTAACCTATTTGCTGAAAAGGTGTATATGAACAGGCAAGTTTTCACAGGGTGTCATTTTCCATATAATCAGGAGAGCTTTGTGCTAAATTGTATAAGAAAGCATTCAGGGTTAAAATTCAGCATGACTTTCCCCCAAACAACCCTTCCTGCACCTTCACCCCCACTCCCACTTAAACTCTTTTGGAGGTTCCTGCCCTCCCCTCCCCGTTCTCCTCTTAGAAGCAAACTCATCACCATTAGCACACAAATGCAAAATAACCAGCCTAGGCCTCTTCCCAGGAATACAAATTAGGGGCAGGTAGTTGAAGAGCTTAGAAAGCTGAAATAGCGAAGTTCACAATGAAAAGGATGAATAGATGAGAGACTGAAAGTGGGGTAAAGTGTTCAGCTTTTGTCATTTAAAGTGACGTCTTTAACTCTTTGCCTTCATGAGGCTGCTCTTCACAAAAATAATAATGAATTGCAATTAAGACTTGAAGGACAAAAGGGAATTATGTGAGAGGAAAAAAAAAAGGACAAGGAAAAAAAGAAAGAAAACTTATGATGACATGAAGAATTTTTTTCCCTTCTGCAGTATATGAATATCTTTCTGGAAAGCAGAGAGGATAGTTTTAGAACTGTCATTGTTTAATGTGACAATGGTGCCACTGTAGATAGTGAAACCAATGATGTCATCAGAGCAGCTGGAGAAATGTTTGATATGTCTCATCAAATCTCCTAAATTTATATCGACTCCTGAAGCCTCATAGATACTTCGTGTTCTATTCTGCTTTTGGGGACATGTTGCTGTTTCTAACTGAAACAGGAGATATTTTAGGTGTAAAGTTCTGTTATGTTTAAAGTTATTTGGACCTCATTTATGAAAAGTCCTTGGGAAATTAAATCTCATCTTCTCAGATTCAGCTACTCCTCTGCATTTGGCTGCCACATATTTGTCCCCGTTGGAACAAAGTTCCATTTTGTAGCATAAACCTATGCTCAAATCATACTAAGAGGGCTTTAAAAGCCTTTAAAATGTATTATTTGTGGATATGGAATCCTATCGTTAGTGTAAAAAGAAATAGTTGTTTGTCCACACCAAAGACCAACAGTTCTTTAAACAAGCCATCTGATCTATCTGAATGTGGAGTTTGGATAGGGACCTAAGTTAGATGTGAAAGCTTTGGTCCATATTCTCTCTTACCTCTGAAGTTATTAGAGGTCCTCAGACAACCTGGAAAAGAACTTTGAAAGTGTTCCATAAATATTTATCCTATTTATTACCACAACAGTATTTCCAAGGAGAAGTTGCTCATCAGTTCTCCATTTTAACTCATGAAAAGTACAAAAATAAAGGTAAGCCATCACTATTAAATCTTGTAACAGGTCATGTTGGACGGATCCGCGGACTAGGGACTGTAGGATATGGGTGCATCAGTACATAAGCAGCAATGTTACTGGTAGAATCTGGAAAAGATTTTTAAATATTGACAAGGAAGAAGTAAACTGTAAAAAATGAAAATAAATTATAAACCCTCAAATATTTATGTTAGAAAGATAAGTGAATTATGTTAGAGAGCCATGCTGTAGATGACTAGATAATAACTAATATGTATAATCCTGACGCTTGTCAGCCTGAGGATTATACACCTATTTTCTGTTTTTATCTGGGATATTCTTTTTTATAACTGGTAGTACATTACCGGAGACATTAATAGTTCCTCATACACTTTAATGGCCATTTTTGCTTTGCAACATTACTGAATTTAGTAACAAATATACTTTGGGAAAAATTTGCCAAAGGATACATTCCTGCAGCTCTTCTGACTTCAGGTATGAAAGCTTGTCCAAAGTTTACCAGAACCTTTGATTTTAAGAAAGAAAATTGAAAATTTCATAGGCTCTCTTGTTCTTCCTGTACAAATAGCCAGTATTTCTTTCTTACATTAGAAATACCAAAGTTCAAGTTCTTAAAATCAGAACAAGCATATTAAAATAGGAGAATAATGAAGAAAATAAAAGATGACTGAGCACTGCTAAATTAGCTTTTCAAAAAGAGCTTACGTCAATTCCAGCTATTGCACTTTCATGACAGTTTATGGGTGTGGGAAAAAAAATCTCTTTTTATTTGCATTGTTTTGCTCATTCTCTTTGTTGAGGATTTTTCAGTTCCACGATGATTACTTGACATTCCATATTCATTGTTTACTGTGACATAAAAAAAAAGAAAAAATCAGCTATTTAGCAGCTTTAGGGTATGTCTACAGGGACAGGTACAGACAGATGCAAGCTTGTCTGTCTGTTTTTCAAAATGGCTAGACATGAGCCAGCTCTCACACAAGTCATATATGGGCACACTCACATGGCACTTGTTTTTGAGGTAACAAGCATGGTTGAGCAACTCGTTTGCAATTACTTGACTTTGGACAGGAGCTGGCTCTGTCTGACCAGGTCAGGGCATCGGCAGAGGAACTTGGGTCTTCTTGCGCTTGTCCGAGCTGTCAGGCCGCAAAAAACCAGCAAATAGAGGCACAATAGTGACAGATAAGAACAGCATTTGCAACATCCTTATAACATGAAGGATACCATTTTAAGACTTCTTTTTTATGGCAATACAACAATCTCACTGCTCTAAAAAAAAAATTAAAAAATGAGTTGTTTACATCTTAGAGATGATACATCTATTGCAAGATGTTGTGATTAATCAGGCCTTAAAAAAACTCCTGATAAGAAGTTTTTGCCTCTCTTCATTTTACCATTCCTTTTATTTCTTAATTATTTTAGTGCTTCGTTCCTTCCTTGCATTAAAAAAATAATAATCAAACTAAGGTGTTTAGATTTTATTGTAGTTGGTGGAAATATCAACATTTATTCAGAACTACTCATTTTACTTAGTGTGCCTAAATAAATGTTTCCAACTCTGTGGTCTGTTCCAGCTTGAAAACCCCCGCTGAAGTCAACAGAAACTAAACACATGTATCAGAAGTCAAACTTTTTGTCTTTGTGATTTTTAGAGCATTTTTAAAACCCTCTGAAGTAACACTCATGTAAAGTATATTCTGAGGTAAACCCCGTATGAAGAACAAAAGTGGGTATTATTTAACAGCTTCACCAAAATGCAGCGGATCTGGAATAAATCAGGAAGAGTTTGGAATGGATTTATTGGAAGGGTGATGCTTCTGTTTAGCTTTCCATTTTTTATGGGAAGGATTAGAAATGTCATTTGGCAGATGTCTGTAACATTTTTGGAACTGGAAGGAAATTCGGCTTTTCCATTTGGTGTGGGTGGATGTTCCTCTAGGCCACATTTAACATGCAAAATTAGAGAGGTGGGTTTGAAACTCTTCCTAAAGGGAGACCTGTAGATGCATGTTTTGCAGACTTACTTACCTTAGAAAATCCTCTGCCAGCAACCTGCATACCTGATTCATATATTACCCCTAAGGAGATGCCCCTAAGCATCATTTTCACCCTTTTTTTGCAGCATGAAGATTCAAGCCAAAAAACTCAAAGTATCAAGACTCAGAACAGCAAGAAATCAATAGACCAGATAAACTGGTTTATCCTCCTTGCTTTTTGCTGCTGTGCAAAGGAGTTGTAAACATGGTTTACCCAGCCAAATTCCACCAGTGCATCTAACCTTATCTGCATTTTGTGGCACTAAGTACATCTTGGGCTTATGCTTGACATTTTGTTTGACAACTGTCCTGCCGTGAGTGGGATGCAATTCTAATCTTTCTGGATTTGAGGAATGATGCTGTTGCACTAATAATTATAATTTACAAAAGAAAAGCTCATATTCTTTGCAAGAGACCACAGGAAGCTTCAAAAACTACCACACTGTGCTAAGTGAAAACTTACTACATTGAATAAGACTTGAACATCTTATCAAACACATTGATGAAAAGTCTAAATTTACTATGACCCAACACTGACATAGGTCTCCCTTCCCATGAGAGAAAGCTCTAAAAGCTTAACCTGTTGCTATTCATACATTTGCCTTACAGCAAAAAGATGACACTGCTAAGATTCTTGTATCTTGCATCACTCTTGGAAATTCTTCTGGAACTGAAACTGCAAAGACAAGGAAAACAATCTGGTTAATATTTCTTTTCTACAACTTGACAAAAGCACAGGCAGGAAAAGAAGAAGAATAAATGTCTACAGAAAACATTGCAGCTTGGTGCAGAGAACCTAAAAATATATGTTAGATGAATTTGCTTTGTGCTGCACCTGAGCTAATAACCCTTACTGAGAGGTTCATAGTACAGGTTAAGTGCTGCAACACAATCAAGGAATTTTATATCAAAGTATAGATCAGTCAGTGTGTCTTCAATCCTCATAAAGATATTCAAGTATGTCTACAATAATCTGTTTGCAAGTGTTTAGGGTGAAATTAATCTTATCTTCTTTGGCCGGCTAGACATTATATCTGCACTCTGACTGTGGAACTCCATGCTGAGGGATACTGTAGATAATAGTTTCAAAATGTTTGAAGAAAGTGGGCTCTAGAAATTAATAGATGGATCATTAAAGACTATTAAAACACTAGATTGGGTGCAGGAAGTTTCTGGGTTGACAACTGCTCAGTTATGGGAAAGCGTTCCTGGAGCAGAAACACTCTGGACACTTGCAGCCCAGAAAGTGAACCATATCCTGGGCTACATCAAGAGAAGCGTGGCCAGCAGGTCGAGGGAGGTGATCCTGCCCCTCTGCTCTGCGCTGGTGAGACCTCACCTGGAGCACTGCATCCAGATGTGGAGTCCTCAGCACAAGAGAGACATAGACCTGTTGGAGCGCATCCAGAGGAGGGCCCCAAAAATGATCCAAGGGCGCAACACCTCTCCTATGAAGACAGGCTGAGAGAGCTGCGGCTGTTCAGCTTGAAGAGAAGGCTCCAGCGAGACCTGATAGTGGCCTTTCAATATCTAAAGGGGAGCTATAAGAAAGAGGGGGACAGACTCTTTAGCGGAGTCTGTAGTGATAGAACAAAGGGAAGCGGTTTCAAACTAAGAGAGGGGAGGTTTAGACAGGGCATAAGGAAAACATTTTTTACAGTAAGGGTGGTGAAGCACTGGAACAGGTTGCCCAGAGAGGTGGTGGATGCCCTGTCCCTGGAGACATTCAAGGTCAGCCTGGATGGGGCTCTGAGCATCCTGCTCTAGCTATAGATATCCCTGTTCACTGCAGAGGAGTTGTACTAGATGACCTTTAAAGGTCCCTTCCAACTCTACGGATTCTGTGATTCTCTGATTCTATGAATAGTATCTGTACCAGCTAGCAAGTTTATATGCACATTGTACTTTGTAAGGAGTAGCATATAGGGCCATGTGAATCTATTTGTCTGTCTAAAAATGGCTAGTCTTACATTTTTGTGGTGAGACAAGGTCATGTTTCTCCACTAGAGTCAATAGAGACATAAGCACTTCCACCGGATGTTCTATATGTAATCATAATAAAATATATGTGCAGCTGATTTGATGAAAAGATTTTAAGAATCAGAAGCTTGTAAAGGGAGACAATAACAATCTGAAGTTCTATATTATGCTCCATGAAATCTGTGCTCAGGGAATTATTTTTGACAATAACAGGATTGTTGATCCCCAGAGATATCACTGTGAAGAGATGTGGGACGTGCAGCTTTCATATATATTTAGTATATCACATTAAACAAAATGAACAAAAGATCATGGAAAACTGTCAGAACCATAAATCTTACTTGTTCCTCTTAAAATAATTGCAATACCATTAGATTAAATAATAGATTATAGATTAAAATTAATAAATCAAAATAAAAAATTTGTATCCTATTTCTTAACTAGTCACTTGAATTGATTATGTAGCTGTTCAACAAGTAAGAACAGGATGTAGCAACTCAGTGACTGGGAGCAGGATTCTGTTCCAGATTCAGACATCTAAATTTAGGAAGCAATAAATTTGTCTATGCTAAATCAAGGGAGACCTAGTCGATTCAGTCAATGAAGTCTGGAGTGCTATTTACCTAAGCAAATTTAGTCATTTAGGATAATTTAAAAGGTACACTGAGCCTCCTTGACTGCTGATCCCCTGACTTTTCAGTTGCATATGTACAAGTACCTAGTGCCATACCTGCACGTCACCTGACCCCTCTGCTGGTCATGCCAGACTCATGCGAATATCTCAGATATCCTCGGATAACTCAAATGGCACAAAACATTTGAGTGTGAACAACTAAGCAGAGCTCCTACTGACTGTGACAGGAACTTAGCTTTTTCATATGCAGACATCTGCATTTAATACAGAATCTTGCCCTAAATTAATTGTCTCAAAATTAATGCAGAATTTAGAAATAATGATCATTTTCGTTTTGCTTTCAAAAACAAAATCACAATCTTAAAATGTTGCTTAGATGTGGTTATCCGGTTTTATGATATATCAAATAGATAGAAGATCTAAAAACAATAATGCTTACACATTTGCAAATAATGTACAGGTTAAGAATATGTAAAATAGTTTCAATGCAACATTTTATATATATGAGTGTGGCAAAAAAAACTGATTGTAAAAAGAAGTACGGTGTCATATTCAATTTAATCAATCTTACAAGTCTCTGTCTTACAAGATGTGTCCATCTGGGCTAGTTACACACACTCACAGTGAGGTTCTAGATGCCCCCTCCCTGAAAGTGTTTGTGGCCAGGTTGGATGGAACCCTGAGCAACCTGGTCTAATGGGAGGTGTCCCTGCCCATGTCAGAGAGGTTAGAACTAGATGATCTTTAAAAGTACTTTCCAACTGAAACCATTCTATGATTCTAATCAATTCAGTTTATCTGAAAGTGGATGAATAAAATGTAGGGTACGACATGTACTCTACATGTACATCGACACTAGTTATTTATTGCACTGGAGGGGTATTTTTTTGAAGTAAATTTGCATTGATTCTTCTGATCAGTAGAGATGTACTTGTAAGAATTTTTGCTCCTGGTAGAGACAAAGAGGTTGTGCCATAGGATGTCATCTACAGCACCATGCTTGCAAAATGGATGCAGGATCATTGAGAAGTTACTTTTCCACATGGGACAGCAATGCCCTATGAATCAGCAGCTGGCACCAACTTTATTGCCAGTAAAGAGCAATGTGAAAATGCTGTCCTAGAACTCTAACAGATCATAGCAAATCCATCCCTGTCCATCCTTCCCAGCTCTGTAACACCTGTAATGTAACCCTAAGATTATTCACATATATACAGGGAAGAGCAAAGGAGTCCAAAGGAGGCCAGTATAGAAATAGATGCATGAACTGTAGACATCTGAATTGAGGTGACTTTCAACTGTCATGTGTCTTAACTTATTTAAAAAATAATTTCAATGAAAGCAAGACAAGGCAAGACAGGGCAAAGCAATGGAGAGGAAAAGAGGAGAGGAGACAATTTCACAATTTACATCTGCACTTACAATTACTTTATCAAGTAAGTATTAATATTTCAAGAAGATGTAACTTTTGAAAAAATCTGCATCTAAAATGTAGACTTTTCTTTTAACTGAGGTGAGGGAAACAAAAATGTAGGCTATAATCATTTTAGTTCTTGTCAGTTTAGCCAATGATCTAATAGTTTTGAGGACTATGTATTTACTCATTTAAATGAGGAAAGGGGAAGAGTAGGCTTGGAGCCAGTCTTACAGACAGGAAGGCACAGGGTGATCAAATCAAAGTCTATACTGGATCACAGTGTTCCCTGTTCAAAACGTGATTCTGACCTAAACAAAACTAGCTCTTGAGAAATCATAGTTTTCTCTCCTGCAATACCTACACATTAGCTCTGTCTCACATCACATCACTGCTTTCCTGCCCAGGAAAGCTAATGTGTAGAAGCATAGTCTTTATGCCACTAGGACTGTGTTGCTATATTATCTAATATTTTACTTCTATAATTCAACAATATCATCCTGCTAAACAGGTAGACTGGATTCAGTCAACTACTGGCCAACAGCTTGAACCAAAAAGATGTGTTTTTCTCCATTCAGCATAGTATCAAAGAACTATTTTACTTTTCCTTAAATATTGACATATTAAAGTTCATATCTGTTCTGGATGTCTCAGGGCTGATCTCTTGGGCGTGAATGCTTACAGTCATCTAGACAGCCTGCTAACTGTAGAATCATCCATAAGCTGTATCTACATAGCTGTATTCATATTGCTGGGACTTCTGAGAGATTGGCTGTAGTGTTTTACTCTCTTAACAGAACTGTTTGAAAAGCTGACGAATTTTAGATGAATGTCTTCTTCTCTATGACCACTGTAGAGAATTACTTTATCATCATATTTAGCAGAAGAATTTTCAGCTTTGCCCCTAATCAGCTGTACTCATTCACATTGGAATAAAATCATAGCTCTAGCGCAACTCCGTTGTTTTTCTTTAGTTCTACACACTTTTCCCGCAGAATGCTGATAGAGATGATGGATAGGATGGACAGCCATCAGAGCCTTCATAGTTAGTAGCAAAGTGTAGCTGAGTGATGCGCAGGCAGTCACTGCGATTCACCTACACCTACTCCAGGGCAATCCAGCACAGCTCAGACTTGGCACGAATTACTGTGTCTCCAACAGGTCCTAAGACTATATCGCTCAGATACAGTTTCTGATGGTGACAACAGAAAGGCAGCTTAGGGAAAACACATAGATATGACAACTGTATGCAGTCCATTCCCCTTGTCTCCTTCCCTCATCCACCACTGTTGTACTGGGATATTAGAGAGCATACCCCTCATTAATTTTCGTTTCTGTTCAAGGATCTATTCTCTATTAAAGAAATATTTCACAGATATACACAAGGTGCATGTCCCTTTTTAACACCAAATTAACATAAACAAAGGAGGTTAAACCAGTCTAGAAACAGGTTGTATCTGGCCTCTTGAAGCTGGTTACCATGATGACTGTTGATGGGATGGTGCCTATTTGCAAAGGCTCCTTATCCCTGGAGATTGACTTATGCATGTTCTCAACAAACTCCTGATTATGAGTGCATGTGAGTTTGCTACTTCTTGAAGCTCACCTGAGAAGTCTCTGAATAAACTTATCAGCAGTTCTTCTCTTACCCTTTCTAGTCATTAGCTAGCAGGGAAATACAGAATATTAGTCTATTATCTTTACAAATGTATAATCCCTAAAACAACTACTATTACAGTCCCTCTAAATTGAAGGTAGTTTAATCCAGTGTTTAACTATGGTCAAGATTCCCATCTGTGTGGGGCAACAAGGGTCTGAAAGCAGAAACAGTTCTTTTACAATCACACTGAACTGTAAGAATCAAAAAATGTAATTAAACAAAAAATATAGACAGGCAGTAAGGACAAGATCACCAAAAGGTATTTACACATCTTCTAGGACATGATGTCTTCTAGGATGTACAGTGAGGTGTGCTCCTGCTACTTCTTCCTCTCTGCAGTCAGGATTGGAGTGCTGCCAAAATGCTGTCTTTGTCCCTTCCTGCTTTTAGGCCAAAAATCAAACTAATGCTGCATGGGCAAATAAATGCTGAGTATCTGAGAATACTCCTTGCAGTTATTCAGGATGGGAAGAAATGTTTTTATTTGCAAAAAGCAAGGCCTGTTACTTTTTAAGGCACAGATGTGAAATGTATGATGGTTAGGAGAATATTTAGAGGTGTTAACCAGAAGCTCAAGTGTTATCATCTCTAAGTACTTGTTTACTTGTGTTTTTTAAACAAATATTTTCTACTTATCAGATGGTAAAATCAGTGTTAAGAGTGTGACCATAGCTTTTAACATGTACTGGTAGAGACAGCAAACATTTTCTTGTAGCACAAATGACCAAACCACATGCTCTGAATTTCCAGCAGCTTTGACCACATTAACGTTTTACTTTTTGCTACTGATCATGTGTGAGCAAGCAGGTGGCAGAAAGCATGCACCTTTTTTTTTTTCATTACTAGTGGGGACACAAAGACAACAGCCTTCTTCACCTAAGATAAATTAATTTAATTGAGCTAATGGAACAAAATCATCTACTTTATTTTGGCCTGTTAAGAAAAATATTATCTTATAAGGCATCATAAATATGAAGGAGGATGCTGCTTTCCTCCATCAAAGAAATGCAAAAATTAGTTTTATATCTTTTTAAAGCCGTGGAAATGTGGTGACAACCTAAAGTGGGGAAGGTCAGTAGCCTCTCTGACTGGAACGGTAAAAACTCAGTGGTGAATGGTGACTAAAGCTCATCAATTATCTGAAAGCTTTAACTTTCTGTGGAAGCTAGGCTCTCAATCAATGCTTGGGACCTAGTCCTTGTCCTTAAAATGAACCGAGTTTTGGGTATGAGATAGACACTTTCCTGTTTTTTAAACTGCATTTTGTCCCTGTTCTCCACATTATCTTCTTGCTTTTAATTGTGTTACAGCTGAGGTTTTGTTGCAAAATTATAAAACAAACATAGACATAAAGACAATTGAATTGTGAACTTTGCTACTTCATCTTATTTGTAATGTAATTCAAACGTCTTATAGAAAAAAAAGAGATGTTTGTGTATAGGCCAATGACTCCACATAGGCCTCAGATTTTTAGTATTTTGCAATGGAATCAGTGGCAGCTGAGGTAGTCCTCCCAGCCTTACATTGAACGATTGCTTCCTATTTGATTTAGGAGAAAAGGCAAGATGCTTGCAGCACAAGAGATTTACATTCTGATGCTTAGTAATTAACTACAGGATCTGCCTGCCCAAAGCCTAAAGATGGCTTTCTAGCACTATTGATCTGCTGAGTCTTATTAAGCACAGCTGATACTTCTCTATAATTATGGTCTATTTCCATCTCTGAATTTTAAAGAAACTGCAGAACTACCTCCAGATAGCCCAGCTCAATAATCAGCCAAAACCCACCTTATGTCAAAATGTTGGTTCCCATATCGTCATGGAAATTGTAGTGGTTGTGCTGTTGTAAAATCACATCTTGTGAGAGGTGCTGTACCTCTCGTACTTCAGAACAGGCCTGCCCACAAATCTCCTTCCTCACTGCCCACAGGCACAGGTTTTTCCATCTCTTTTCTCAGTTTGGATTTGTCAACATCTCACCATGTCTGTCTACAAGGTAGAGGAGCTCCCTTTTGTTTGATGTGAGCTGAACACCTGGGGGCACTGAAGGGGTTAAGTGGAAGAAATTCTTGTCAACTTCAATAGAGAATCAGGCATTTTAAAGGATTTTCTGTAGGAAGAACTCAGTATGTCTGACATCAGAGCCACAACACATCACAGTGAAAGAGAAAAATTTTTACTTAAAGGGTTTTTTATACTTTCAGAGTGGAAAATATTCAAATTGTGGTTTCACACTAAAAATAAATTCTTCCATTCACAGCCAGCAACAGGTAGCTGAGGTTAGATCAGACCACTAGCTTACTAATGACTATGAATTGCAGTATCTATAGAAATGACCAGAATTCAAGGCAGCCTCTAAAATAAGTTTGATGAATCATTCTTGAAAAATGTTATTCACGCCATAATAAATAGGCTCAGCATAAATGTCTGCCACACAAAGCATACTTTAAGTATTTTTAAAAAATATAAAATGCTATTCCTTTTTAATTTGTAAACTGAATTGCCAGTTTTCTTTCCTTTTGAAAAGGTTTCATTTTTTTTCATAACAAGTCTGGGAATACTCAAGTGATCCAATCCTGGGATCCTAATGTTAAGTGACTGAATTGAAAGCATTCCTTTTGTGCAAGCATCTCGAACATAATAAATAATAGCTCTTAAAGTATTATAAGTAAAGAATTTGAACTGTCTTGAGTTATAGTGAAAGCTATTGTTCAACAAACATGCAGTAAGAAACAAAAGCTGATAAAATCTTTAGATTCTTATTCTACTGCGTAACATGGTTTTTTGGTAAGTTACTAGGTCATATGCTCTGCTTGTATAAATCATCAGACCATCTCTACCATTAATGGAGCCAGGTTGATTCCCCCTATCTATGGGGTCATATTTTCATATTTACATATGCTAACTTATCAAGGCAGGGGGATGGTGTTATGCCCATGAGATTAGCAGTCCCTCACAAATCAGAATGAGACTAGAATGGCTAGGAAAGAAAGAACAAAACAAATGAAACAAAGAACAGCAATGAAAATGAATGAATAGATAAACAGATAAATAAATAAATAAAACGCTCCATCAAGTAGGCAGACACCAAAACAGCAAAAATCTTTCACTTGATATTTCACTTGATTCAAAAATCTTCCTTGTGTTTCCTTGTCCCAAATAAGCCTTATTATAGTTATTGTAGATTCTAGTTTTTTCATCGCCATGAGAAGTTGAGACTGCCTTCATCAGGAAAAAAAAATGAAGAGCAATACCTTTCAAGTCAGCTACATGAGATGTCTGAATCACATGTGGACAATTCAGGTTTAAGTTTCTAAATCTAGAAATAAACCTTCTTTGTGTCTACTCACTTCCTGTACTACTACAGTCATTATTTCCTGGCCACTGACGCTCATGGCTATTGCTCCCACATCCCTCAACCATCTGCACAGTATTTTGTTTTCATTGTATACCAGGACATAAGGTACTTACAATGTAATCATTTTATTTGTAGCACAATTGCAGTCATAGAGAGGGACTGGTAAAACAATCTTACCTATCCAAAAAAAAAAAAAAAAAAAAGGTTGATCTGCTGGGCACTTCTGCTTCTCTGCACATGTTGAAAAATCTTTCCATGTTTAAAAAGTCCCTATATTTTTGAAGAATGTGTAAAAAAATGACACAATCAATCTGTGGTTCATATTATATCTGTGCACTCACTCTCCCTCTTACCACTCACCCTCTAATGATGTCTTCTCCCAAAGAAGTCCATAAATCCTAATGGGCTGGGAAGCTGCCTTTCTATGTGAGCTTACATCAGTGGTGTTCAGGAATTGATAAGGCCTTTGAAAGCTGCCATGCTCAAATTAGCAATATGAAAGTAGCATCTTCATCGCTCATTTCTCACTGAAAGTACATAGTGGAAAAAAAAGCTGTTCTGTTTACTGGACCGAGATACCACGCTTGGAAGACTTCAACAAACAGAGTGCAGAGTAGAGGTACTCCACTCTGTAGAGATGTTCCCTCATGGGTAGGGGAAAGAAGTGTCTTACATGGTCTCATAAAGAAACATGGGGCGAATGCTATAGCAAAAGGTGGTTCTCTAAAAGAAGAATATTAGTAGCAATGAGCATGGTTTTAGGAAGTAGTTTCTTCCATTCTCCATTTCCCTTAGAGAAGATGTAATGTGCATACATATATACACAGGAGATATAATGTGTAATATTGAAATGTAACCGTGAAAATATTTTGCCTATCTTAATGGGTGTCTTAGATCAAAGCAATGCTAGTGTGCACAGACACTTCTGTCTGAGAGCAGTTCACCGTAGTTTACTTTAAGCATGCTTTCACTCATTTAACTTAAGGTACTGCTTACAGCTGATTTAGTAATACTGTCACAAAACACTGTGCAGATATTCTTAGTATGAATAAGCCTATCCTAGTTAACCAAACTGTCAGCTAAACCAAATTAATAGTCTACCTAGACTTTTTTTCAACATCTGAGCTAAACTGAATTCAGTCAAACTTGCAACTTCAGTATACAATAAATAAATAAATAAAAATAAAATTAGTAACACTAAGCTGAAACAAAAGGAAAAATGCCCACACACAAGTTGGTACCAGAACAAGTCTGTCAGGAAAAGCCTACTAGGACTCTGCAGCACCATTAATGGAATCAATGCCGAAATAGAATCCCTAAGCAAAATCTTAAAGATTGGTGCCTAAAGGAAGCAACTGCATATACGCTACTGCAGTGGCAGGAATAAATTATCTCAGTTGTAGAGTAAGTTAAGTAGGATTGGAACAAAGGTTAAAAATCCTGAAGTAAGTTAGCTATTCCTTGATTCAAAAGTGTGTCTCATGCAATTATAAACTTTTTTTATTCCCCTAGGCAGCTGGGATTTTCCCAGGATACCCATTCAAGTGTATGTTCAATCAGTACATATTCAGGAATTCACCTCTTGTCTATACAGAGTTTCAAGGGGGTCAAGGAGAATTTTGTCATTGCTTCCAGTGAGGCCAGGCATTTCACCCACCAATCTTGTGGCTGAAGTGAGGTCTTTCGATAAAAACTATGTGAAATGTAAACAGCACAAATCCTGGCCACATTTAATAAAATGAACAGGATATCTCTCTGTATAATATTTTGCTTAGTTTAATTATCAGCTGGGGGGGTGGTGGGGGGGAACACAACCCTAACAATAACAAAAACCAGCTGACTGTCCCGTTTTTCTGTAGTAGAGATTTTAAGGGGTGAACTGTGACAGTCCTTTTCTCTCCAGTCACTTTCCCAAGACTATGTGCATATACAAATATATTTTGTGTATGTTTAAAGTACTTTAATGGGATCTATTCTCTTGATTGCCAAGCTCAAGTGCAATACTTGACACATTGTTTTTTCTCTATGAAAGCCTGCAAAATCACTCAGTAATCACAAGGTTCCATAAACCACCCACTCTATAACCTGGGAGCTACGGGAGCAGGAGGCTGAAAGGAAAAAGAAAGAACACTTTCCACATCATGTGGAAAGATGAAGTTATAGTGATTATTCTTGGAGGAAACTGTTTTGGGGACTGCTTTCTTCAAGATGCGTGTAATATCCAGAAGTAAGATATACTATCTTAATGCTGTGACATGTGAAAGCTTACAAGTTAATGAAAGATAAATACAAGAAAATGTCTTTTTTTTTTTTAATGGCTTATGTCAGTAGCTACTTAAAAATAATTGTGTAAAAAGAAAAAATGACATTGCCCAAATCAAGCAGATAAGAACACAAATTCAGTTTCAATATAAAATTGGGATAGAATTCACTGACATGCTTTCAGGTAGCTACTCCACATTGGAACAACCATCTAATCTTTTCAAAATTCTAACAAGATACATCGCCAACTGCATGAATCTTTTGACAGAAACTGAACGATGTTACTTCTGTGCAATTAAGTTATTATTTGGGAATAAGATCATGTCATCCTCATTTATGAGGTCTGTTTCTGCGAGCTCTCTTGAGATGAGATCAGGGATCTCCTTCCTCCTGGTCAGTAAATAAATCAGATGTTCCCCAGAACATTCCTGGGCACCATGTTCCAGCTGATCCTGCAAGAACTGTGTCTATGGTGGGTAACTCCCTTATTGTCTAAAAGATGGGAGCAGCTGGTAAGCTGACTTTTGAGAATGGGCCTGGAACATTTTGACTTTTGAACTGGGCTGGGGAATAGAATACTTTCTGGCACATGTCTAACTCACACCAGGGAAAGTCTTAATGCTTCACTAGTGTGGGCAATTGCAATCCATTGTCCCAGAACATTTCCACCTACTGTCTGATTTACTAGTACAGAGGCAGCCAGGGTCACTGTTTCCCACTTTCAGACTTTGTACTGTGATTGTATGTGTGCTGGAGAGAAAGATTCAGGCACAGTCCTGATGTAAAGTTCACTTTTCGTACCATTAAGTCCCACTCCCCCATCCCCCATGCATGTTTCAGAGTACCTTTGACAGCTTTTTTCTTCCACTTAAGACAAAAGTGTTGAGGAAAGCACACACACACACCCCTCTTGCCCACTAAGAACTAAGCTGAGAGTATTAGGCAGTGTACAGGTACATAACCTTTGGATGTAGCTGCAATATTGTGGGATTTTCATATGCTGGTTTCAAATTGTAAATATAGGGCTTCTCCAAATAAAAAAGTTTCTACAGAATAAAAACATATACACCACAAACAACTGCATAATCTCCCAAAGTTTTGTAGAAAAAAGTAAACTTACTGGCAAAAAATACATCGCATTCAATGAGTTCTCATTTTACAATACAAAGCGATTGCAGTTAGGTAAGTACCCAAAGTGCATTCTTGGTCTCTTAACTGCTTACTTACATGCTTAATAGTGTCAAAAAAGTTAGGGAAAAAAAAAAAAAAAAAAACTCTAACACCATTAAATTGTCACTCTGACTACAATAATTAAAAAAAAATGCATGAAGAAAATGATGCAAAGCAAATGAAAATAATTTCAAAATTTTCTTCTCTTTGCAATAGTTTATGCAAGAGAAATGAGGGGAAGAATAACTTTGTTTGCTTTGTGCATTTGGCAGTATTTGTGGTTTACCAAAATTTACACGTCTCTTGTAGAAACCAAAAAATGACAATGCTTTAAAAAGATCAGTAACTGACAAAAACTGTGCTGCACTGGAAGCTCACGAAAGTCTGAACTGATTTGTAGAATTAAAGTATAATTGTCCATCTCAAAGTAGCATTTAAGTATAACCAGATAGCGCATTTAACTTACAGTACAACTGATTTTGAAACATAGATTGGTATAGCCCTAATGTTTGACTTAACTTCTGAAGACAACAACGTTAAGTTTGAGTGGTCTATTTTTTTTAATGGTCTATTTTCTATTTCAGTGTGGATTTTTTTTTCCTTTTTCTTGAGATACCAAAAGGTCATCAAGATATTCTTTTATCAGTTCTTACAATCAGTTCATATACACTGTTTCAGAGTTGGTCTTGATCAAAACAAAATGGGGGAAGGTAAGGATAATTCAAAAAAAAACCCAAACAACACACTTTGTTCAAGGTAATTCAGGCCGATATATCTTGTGCATAGGCTCAGATTGTCTAAGTTAAAATTCTCTCTGCAATACCTGATTTGTATCAAGCGCCTTCTCTTGTAACATACCTCAGGTTCAGCCAGTGGCTTTGTAATTGTGCAGGAGGTTTTCAGGAAAGCAGAGCTACAATGATTATACAATTCGTTACTTCTTTCAAACAGATTATCTCCCTTGGCAAGATTGTTTTAAAATGTAACTTTAGCACCAAAGTATTCAAATATCTATAAATAATCCTGTACAATAGTATACTGAATTGTCAAAGCTTATTGTCAAAGATTATTGACAACTTCTACTGAAAATGGAATTGTTTTAGTCTAAAAGTTTAAAAGTCTAAAAACATTTTAGTCATGAATTTCTCTAATTAACACACATGATTTCAGTTAGAGCAAAAAAAAAAAAAAGTTTCCTGTAGCACAGGTAAAGAAACATTGGCTGTGCTGTTTCCAAAAGGTCTGCTGCCTTTTCCAGGGTCGAAAACAACTAAACTCTCACCCTGTCTCAAGCGAGATCTGTGCTTCCCATACCTAAAGGTAAGTGCATCAGCTTTCTTGACAGTGCCTGTGACAGAAGAATGGTAATTAGTAAATATTTTTATAGTAGTAAGACCACTGGTTCTGTCATCTGAAGCACAGCATCAGTAAATTAAAGAGTAACTACTTAACGACACATAAAGTATTTTCTAGCAATACAAATCATACTAAAGAAATGAAAATAGGATGTTTTCTGAAACTGTGGATTTCAATGTCACATGAATGGAAAAATGCTTTATACCTCTCTAAAATGTCAGACAACTGCAGCAAGGTAATCATTTTTTCCACCTTGTCTAAAATTTTCAGAAACAGAATCCTAATGAGAAAAGCATGTCCCACCCTCCTCTTTCACCTTTTGTCCCAGTAAGTGGCAGTAAACCCTTGTGTATCAAGGTGAGAAAAGGTCAAGGGGAGGAACAGGGACCAAGAGGAAGATGTATGGAGGAATAAGACTAACACATAGAAGGTCTCTTCAGTACTTTTAGAAAGAAGAAATAATGTGTATGTGCACAGTTTTCATATCAGTCATTATTTCAGTGAGACACCAATTTTTACTTCTTAATTTCCTGTTTTAAATCACATTGTGCAAAATTACACTTCTTAAATTAAAAAGTTTGCTGCTCATTTTCCCATGAAAAACAAAGGAACCAAATTGAGTATTTTCATTACTAAGGATTTAGTACACTTGTTCACCATTTAGTTTACCTGTGACTCTAACTTGCAATTAATGAATTTAACATGAGTCAATATGTATTGCTGACATTTTCGGTAAGAAATCTATTCACCTCCTATTCATACAGACATTACTCAATCAAGCGTGCTCTTATATTCAGCCAATTTCTTATTGGGTCTCTGCTCCAGTGACTGTTTGAGAAATTAGTCTCAGCAAATGAGATCACTATTACTCCCTGTACCTGCACCCATCTAGGAACATCTGAGACAAGACAGACTGTTCAAATCCATCTTCCACAACAGTTAATTCCTAAAAATAATTGAATGTTCCACTGCAGTACAGAAAGGCATTCTATTCTCTCTCTCTGTCATTTAAGAGTAAGCCTCTAGATTTCACTCATCACAAAACCAAATTATTTTGTATTTTTTCAAAGTGAACATTATATCAGGTAGTACTGTACATGACAAGAAAGAAAAAGCAAGTTAGGTGCAGTAAATGATCAGTACTTTGCTATTGTCAAGTCACTTCCAGTTTCAGAAGAGCTGATGGCTTGGTAAGAAAGTGTAAAAGACCAACGGAATTAATCTTCTTGACCACATAACTACTGCACTTGTTCATTAGAAGAATTTTGGCTTTTGAAGACTGATTCAGTAGCTCACTTCAATATGTAAAAACTCACCTGAATATGATCTCAAATCCTTGAAGAACACAATTTATTTCCATCTAAAGTACTGTACCTTTTTATTTTCCACTTGAATCAAAGTTTCTTTTTCTTTTTTACTGCTATGATCGCTATCTTAAAAAAGAAATTATAATCAAGCCTCAAATCATTAAAGAGCAAAATAAAAAATTTGCTTGAGGATATTAATAGAGACCTTCCTAAGTTACTGTACAAGCAAATTTCATGTATTTATTTGTAGCTCACACTATACGGAAAAATAATTTGCAAAAAGCTATTTGTTTCTATTATTACTACAGTCAACCGTCAGTCCAATCCTGCAAGTCTCTTAACTTCAAGCAGACATTGCAGTGGCATCAGAATTCATAAGAAATTCACAGATCAAAACGCCAAAGCAACAACACAACAAATGAAGCAGTCAGAAAGGTTTTCCCCCCTCTCCTGGCTTAATAGTTCTCTAAAATCAAAGTTTTATAGGGTGTATACCTGGCATGACTTTTGTTGTTATCCTCAAAACCTGTGTACGGAAAATTTTCCTTTCATAGACCTAGACTTTCCTATCTCAAAGGACAAACTAGGTATGCTTTAATAACATTATCTCAATCTACTTGAAAAGCCCTCTTAATTATTACAAAAACAATCTAATCTATTTGAGGCAACATTTTGGTTTTATTTAGAACAGTAAACCTTATCTAATGAAGTGTGATATTAGTATGTTAACTAACATACACAAGCCAATTTAAGAGTCTACTGCAAACATACTTATTTAAATTAACAGAAACCTAAACCCCAGTGCAGTAGGTAGGCCAATATGCACTGCATAATGCCATCCTCTTGTGTACATCCTCACTCCCAAGCATCACACATACAACTCAATTCATTGGTAGCATGCTTACCTGGGGAGGGTAATCCAACAGTTATCCACACTAAGAATCAAATGGAACATGACAACGTCAATGTCAAGCCTAGCTTCAAATTTTGCTATCAACAGGAAGATGGTTTTCCCTTTCCCTTAGATCCTGTCTACCTGGTTATAGCATGGCTAGTATACAAAACAAACCTACAATTGCAGTATGGTACTTTCTCTAAGAGGACTTGGAGTTGCACCCCTCTTGACTGCTACACTGCTCAGACACGTTGCAGTCTGACAGTTCTCCTTCAGCTTTCCTCAGAGTGAAACATAAATCATTGAGAAAATAGGGCTCATCTTCAGTATTCTCAGGTTCCTTAATACAATGAAAACATTGGAGTTCCTGAGTACTAAAGTCAACATTGTTCTGGTTTCTAAAATACAGCTTAAAGGTCAAGGATTCCCCCAATGAATGGACTATTTCATTATTTCCAGGTTTCTTTTCAATCAGCATAGTTGCAAGACTAATCAAGGACAGTTTAGAGATAACTGCCTAATTCTTGAATTAGAACAGAGGAAGGCTACCAACCCCTTTGGTATTTAAGAAAAAATCTTCTAAACCTTAATATACATTTAAAATTTCTTTATCAGAAGCCAAGTATCTCACATACGCCCCAACATTCAGTCACTTATGCTCTTTAATATACTGATGCACTTTAAAAATGGACAAATTACTCATGTAACATAAGTTACTTTATTCCTGGCAAATTCCACTCAGAAAGCTAAATATATACTGCTCATCTTTGTGTACCAAAGTATCCAGCCAGTCGTGCAGAGAGGAAAAAAAACTAGCTTGCATTTTTCACTAGAGAGGGAAAAAAAAAGGCAGAGAACAAGGCCTGTGTACCAGCTATTTTTGTTTTGCAAACTAGTCAGGACTTGCACTTTTTAATTTCAGTTGATGTCTGATAACCAATACACACAAGCACAGAGTGCAAGATTTTTGAGTACTGCAGACCTATGAAAATTAGTTCAAACACCAGATTGTAGATTAAAGTTTAGGGACAAAAAAAGATGTAACATTTACTCAGTGCTCTGGTTTTCAACCTTTAGTGAGTTCTTAATTTATTAGTTATAACTTGTTTTTGTTGGAGAGGGTTCAGAAAAGGCTGTGAGATTTTTCTAAGCATCAGCTTAAAAATACTTACAACTATTTCTTAAATGCCTGCTTAAGAAACGTATAAATAAAATTCAACATTAAGACCTCTAAACATGGAGAGACATACTCAGAACAGGAAATGATAGTTCGTTAATAAAGAAAGGTAAATCATTCTCTAGACTTCCGGTGGGAAACTTGGCAGCAAAAGGATTTTGACCTCACTGGAAGGTAACTGCAACAAATGACATATCAAGCAACTTTCTTCATACAAGTGAGGCAAATGTTTGACATAAGGCTGGACTTCATTCAGATCTGTCATTCCCTGTGGCATACTCTTCTGCTTTTAACAAATAAACCTGTAAGCTTTTTGCACTCATGGTATTAATTTCGCTTCCCCCCCGTCTGAGTAAAGCTGTGCAAGCCTAACATATTTCGTGAATGATTACTTATTTCCTACTTGAAGTACAAAAGCTCATCACTTATAGAATAGGTCAACCTTTCAGTGCCTATTAGTCCTCGTCTGGAACGAATTAATGCATTTTCCTACCTACATTTTCCTTTTCAGATGCAGGAACAGCATGAGTGACATTTGTGTAAAGGAAGTGAAAATCCTGCATTATTTTCAGGGGAAGCAGTAAACAAACAAACAAAAGTACACTTAAAGTTCTGTTTTGGTTTTCCAGCTGATCAAATTGGACTTACTGTGACTATGTTACTCTGAAGTCTGCAATTTAAAGTACTGTTTTTCCCAACTCGAAACAATAAATGGGGGGAAAAAATGACAAGTAGCCCAGTTTAATTTCAAACGTTAATATATTTTCTATTTTATAGTGAACATATGCATCGTTCACCCCTTATTTGCAGCAACTATGACGTCCTCATAAAAAGGGGTGACATTTGTAAGATGCCTCTTAAAATAAATATTTCTTTTTATAAAATAATAAAACTTCAAATAAATATTCTTTACACTAAACAATATGTTGAAAAAATTAGAAAATAAAGGCTGAATTTTACTGTAACTGTACAATATACTTGAAGTCCAAAGGGAAATCAGTCTTGTAATAGAAGGTTTCCGTAAGACAAAATACAATCTAAAAACATACTGATTGATTCACATTCTTCCGAATGTACAACATATTAGTATAATATTTTGTGACTGTGCCATGTCTTATGACACCACTTATTTTTCACAGTTGAAAATATTATTGTATATACAAAAATATAGCACATTATCTCTGGCAGAAAACAATGAAAAAAAGGAGTCATTTGCTAATTTACAAATTTTGCAGGTACTATTCACAAACCATGGAGTCGCCTAGGAGTGTCTGTGTTGCTTTAGCTTATGCAGTATGTGGGTCGCAATGTACTGTACTGCGTTTTTCACTCTGCAGCCCACTAGCTGAATTCTAACAAGCATATTGGTTAAGATGGCACACACAGAGAAAAGCGTGTCACTGCAAACCGCAAAGTGTACCCCCAACCCTTCCACTACAGTGCCAAGACCATAGCTGCTTAGTCAGTTGCATACGTATGTTAAGATAATCCTTATTACTTGACTATTTCCTATTAGTGATGCTATGTTGGCTTTTCAAAGTTCCTGGGGGGGACATTGGGAACCTTGCAGCAAACTGTGTTTGAGTGTTTACAGCGGCACCCAGGCCGGTTGACCCGGTCGTAACAGCCCTGGCACAACTTAAGGCAACCCTTGGCTGGCAGGTAACACCACAAGCAAGGCAGGAAGAGAGATACCACGCCCATGGCTGACCATCGAGTGCAGCAATGTGACTGACTGCAGGAACAGGGGTTGTCAGCGCAGTTGTCCTCGTCGTCATTGGAGCAGTGATAGAAGAGGCCCTTCACACAGCACACACAAGTCCCGTAATCGACCACGTTCTGGGCTGAGCAAAGACACTGTTTGTCACAGATCCAACATGAGGGGAGGGTCCTTGGATAAGTGCACTCCTTGCACTTGCACTTCCCACAGTCCTCACACCTGTAGCTGTGCGCTCCCAGGTCTTCTTTGCTCAGTGGCTTCAGCTCGCTTGGCTTGAGCTCCGACTTGGGCTGCACCCGGACTATCCCGTCAGCAACCGGCCCTGAGGATGACCCTAGAAGTCTCTGCTCGGAGGAATTACTGCTCGTACTTGTCCTCGTACTGCTCCGTGAACCTGTGCTGACTGTGCTGATGGAGCGCGACAGAGGTACCCGAGGAGATACATGCGTTTGTGTGTGCTGAATCCGGCCAAAATGGCGATGTTCAGGCAAGCCGTGCGGCCTTTCATTTTTGGGTTGGGTTGCCGGACGAGGAGCGGACTTAACCCCTGGCCGTGGGGCCACCGTTGGTCCCTCTGTGTACTCATTCGTGTTGCGGATGGCTCTGATCTGGTCCAAGGACAGGACATGGATCTGCTGTGTCAGGACATCCCTCAGGTCGGGCTCCCCGTGCGGCCTCCCGCTGTCACGCCGAGCCTGCAGCAAGGCCTGTGACCCACTGCCATGCTGCGCTCTCGTCTCCATCGCTGCCCGGAAGCGTGCTCACCCCAGCAGGCTTAGAACACATCTGAAATCCTGGAGCAACAGAGAGAGGATTCACTAATTGCAATGCATCTCACGCTCTCCAGCAGCCTGGAGGATCCCACAGCACCACACACATTCAAGCAATGCATCAGCCATCAAAAAAAGACTCACATCTGAGGCAGAGCACAGGCCCAGTCAGCTGAATGCGCTCCACTTGGCCTGGTCTGGCTGCTCCTGTGGGTGACTTCAAGAGACTCTGTTCTAGGTCCACACATTTTAACCTGTGGCTCTAGAAAGCCTGTGTGTTATGCAGGAAACTGAGGCCTACACACTACATAGGTAACAAGGGCTTCCCAGGCCATCTCCTGCTCAGACCACAGCCTCTAATGGGCCCACACACCTACCCTGCCCACAGCACAGGGGCTGGACCTGGATTATCTTTAAGGCCCCTTCCAACCTAAGGTGTTCTATGATTCTAATGTGATTCAATTTTAGCCCTTCAAAGTGACTCTTCTTTTAGCACAATACTTCTGAAAACCTTATTTTACATTAAATAGAGCCTGCAAGAGTTCAACAAGTGTAACATGACCCATTGATGACAGACATATAATTCTCCAATTTTGTTTAAAACTGGATAATATTTTGGTAGCCTAGTCTCTTTACACATTAAACTTTACATGATGTAAATAGGAAATTTTAGTTTAATACCAACGCTCCCAAGAAAAACACTAAATAGCAATAAAATGTTTGAGGTTAGACATTAAATGAGTTAGTGCTACCAAAAACTTCAACAGCACAAGTCAAAATATCTTTCTCCAATATTTTAGTGTGTGTCATACTTGTACGCCACTGTGATTGTTATTTTAAGGCTCAATACTACAAAAGCAATGCTAGCAGCTTTATTTTTTCTAAAACTTGTAAAAAAAATTCCACAGACTGCATTTTGAATTGCAAATATCACCAAGAGTGGGACGGAGGCATGCACATACAATCAGGTGATGCAGCATCCAGGAAGGTCACTCAGTTGCGAACATTGCTTTAAAGGCTCAGTGACTACAAAGTCGAAATGCAAACTTGGGAATTTTAACTGGAAAGCCATTAAATATCCAGAAGATGAGAAGTTGTGCATGTTTTAATGTGGAAGCAAGTTATGCACAAGTTTCAAGCACTGACCTCTGAATCGCTCAGTATTTGTTTTGCCTTTATCATATTTTAAAGCAGTTCCCAAATCCAATTACCTCCACAAAAATCCAGAACAATATTTCACAATTAAAACCCAAGCGGGACCTGAGCTTCTTACAAGGACCACACAAAGTCTCCAATTATACCTCGAGTGAGCACCATAGTGTTACTCTGTACACATCAGTTACCAACAAGAATACTATACCACCGCATAATAAAATATAGCCAAACACTTCCACAATGACAATCTCGAGGCACTGTCTTCATTCTAACAGCAGCGGAAAGCATTTAACCTTTTAGCTCCCGGTGCCCTCCCCTCAAGCACTTCTTTCGGAATAATCTAAGCTTTGAGGTGACTGACTGTTTTCAATATTGCCAAATCCTGGCTTTACATGCAGTGTGTGTTACAGTGCCCCCAAAAAACTCTTGCAAGCTTCTCTTGAAGCACTGCTTTTCTTCGAATTAGGGCTTTTGCTGTATAGAAAGTTCCTACCAACAGCCTAAGTTGACATTCCCTCGCCTGAAACTATCTCGAAATTAAAAAGAACAGAAATCACAATACCCTCCCCATCCTCGAGAGGAAGCGGTAGCCCTATCCACACGTCCGGGCTGGAGTTGGAGGATACGGGCTGAGCCAAACTCACCCCTGCAGCAGTGTCAGCCCAGGGCAGCACACGGGGCCGGGCCCGCGGCGGAGCGCTCAGGTGGGAGCGGGCGGGGCGGCCCCGTCTCGCGCTGCGGCTGCATCCGGGGGATGCGGAGCCCCCCCCGGTCCCGAGCGCGGGTACCCGCGGAAAGCAGACAGCCTGGAGATAACCGGGAGACATCCCCGCGCCGGGAGGTGGGAGGGGGCGGCCGCAGGCGCCGTATCGGGAAAGTCAGACCCGTGTTTCCTTGGAGCTGTCCCCCCACCTCTCCCCGGAGGTGCCGTAGCGGTCGCGCCCCGCCGGGAACGGCACCTCCGGGGCGGGTGCGGGCGCGTGGCCCCCTCCCGCCCGCTGCAGCCCCGCGCTGAGCCGTGAAGGAGCTCCTCTGCCTCACCGTCAGCGTTTCGCCTGAACTTGAGCCCCCCCGCCCCTGTCAGAGGACATGGGGCCATCCTCCTACTCCTCCGCTCCACTAACGGGACGGGCTGCCAACCCCGGCGCTTGATTCGTACACTCCGAAGGGAGGAAAGCGCGGCTCCCCGGCCCCCCCGCAGCCCCTCTCTCCCTTCTACGCTCAGAACAGCGGCCGCGGCCTTCGCTGCGTGCGCGGGGCTGAGAGCACCGCAGCCAAAGTCCACTCTGGCGCAGCCCCAGCGCCGCGCCCGCCGCCCTCTCC
>WBMW01000567.1:14342-69237 GCA_013396635.1 Penelope pileata | reverse complement strand
TCCCTGCAGCCAGAGACCTGTGTAGCCACGTTTCTGGGCAGACCCTCCATCTGGGTCGCCATGGTCTTTTTGGGGCAAGCTCTCTGCCTGGTGGAGACCATGGCAAAAAACTGTGGTCACAGAGACAGGCAATAAATAGGATGGACTCGCGAGTGAGGAGGCACAGAATTCCTGCGCCCTGCTGCACGAGCTCCCACACCCACCACTACAGCACGGTAGGGGCGGTGCTCACGCGCTGATCGCCCCTGCCTGTGCCTGGTGGGCAGCGACACATCCCTGTCCTCCCTGAGGCCTTTTCAAGGCTGAGGGTGTGGGTGAGGGCGCTGTTGCCCTGGCAACGCCCACGCCATGTCAGCCTCTCTCCGGAGAGCTGCAGGGAGCTGCCGGGACGCTCCGCTCTCATGCAGTTCCCCTGAGAAAGGAACCTCCTGAAAACCCCCCTGTACCTCAAAATCTGCCGCTGCAGCTCTGGCTGTGCCGGTTCCAAAGCAGCTAATCTCAGGGACTGAGATGTACCTGCAGCAGGTTTGGTTTGGAAAGTTAAGAACATGACATTGGTGAAACCCCTCCCAGTTGGAGAGCTGCTCTGCAGAAAAGGACCTAGGAGTTTGGGTGGGCATCAAACTGAACATGAGTCAGCAATGCACCCTTGCTGCTAAGAAGGCTAACAGTATTCTTCACTTCATTAGCCAAAGTATCACCAGCAAGTCAGCAGAGTCCAATTCTGTGCTCCCCAGTACAATGCAGATATGGACATTGTGGAAAGAGTCCAGTGGAGGGCCACCAAGATAATTAAGGGAAGGTAGGACCTATCCTATGAGAAGAGGCTGAGATAGTTGGGTGTGTTCAGCCAAGAGAAGAGAAGGTTCAAGGGGAATCTCATAAATGTCTATAAATACCTGAAGAGAGGATGCAAAAGAGACCTAGACAGAAGCTTTTCAGTGGTGCCCAGTGACAGAACAAGAGACAATGGGCACGAACTGAAGCATAGGAGGTTCCACTGAACATCAGGAAGCACTTCTTTACTCTACAGGTTACTGAGCACTAGCACAGGTTGCCCAGAGGGGTTTTGGAGGCTCTCTCCTTGGAGATCCCAAATCTACCTCCTCTGCAATCACAAATATGAATTCAAGCTGGGCAACAAGTTGACAGACAGCAGCTCTGAAGAGAAAGATTTGTATATATTGGAGGATGAAACGCTTGACATGCGCCTGCAATGTGCACTTGCAGCCCAAAGAGCCAATTATATCCTGAGCTGCATCAAAAGAAGCATGACAAGCAGTTAGAGGGAGGTAATTCTCAAGTCCACTCAAATGAGACCTCAGCTGGACTACTGTGTTCAGCTCTGGAGCCTGCAGCATAAGAAAGACATAGGCCTGTTATTGTGGGTCCAGAGGAGGGCCACAAAGATATTCAGAGGGCTAGAACACCCCTCCTTTACAGACAGGCTGATAAAGCTGGGGTTATTCAGCCTAGTGAAGAGAAAGCTCCAGTAGTCTTCCAGTACTTCCAGAAGGCCTACAGGAAAGACAGGGATGGACTCTTTATCAGGGCTTTTAGCAATAGGACAAGGAGTAATGGCTTTCAAGTAGAAGAAGGTAGATTTAGATTAGATATAGAGAAGAAATTCTTTACTAGGAGAGTGGTGAGGCACTGGAACTGGTTACTCAAAGAAGTTGTGTACGTTTCATCTATAGAAGTGTTCAGAGCTAGGCTGGATGGAGCTTTGGGTAATGTAATCTAATGGAAGGTGTCGCTGCCCATGGCACGGAGGTTGGAACTAAATGATTTTTAAGATTCCTCATAACCCAAACCATTCTATGATTCTATATTCGAAAATCGTCTGGACATGGTCTTGGGCAAACCTTCTTTTGGTGTCCCTGCTTGCACATGAGAGCTGGTACAGTTAACCTACAGAGGTTCCTTCAACCACTCTGTGATTCTGTTATTTCATGAGAGCTTATTAACCTTCACTGAATAGTTGTTGATATACCCACCAACATCACAGTTTTCTTCAGCTTCTAAACTTGAAGTAACATGAGTTGCTCATAAAACATGGCTTTTTTATTTTTAGACCTTGTATAAAGACAGTCTAGAAGATAATCTGGACAATGTAGCTTACCAATGTATCCCAACATACTAAATGGAGAATCAGAAATGGAAATCAACTTTGCTTTTACTCAGATCTGGTACATAACTTGATTCTGCTTCTCATTTTTTCAAGCTATGGTATGCATATATTTTGGGGGGATATCACATGTAAGCTATGCAAAGAATTCACTTAGAATGTGTCCTCTTGGAAAGGTACAGTCTGCTGTCATTTTTCACCCTGTTGTTTTTGGAATGCCCTTGCACCCGTTACATTTTGTTGCCATGCAAAGATGCATATTTGGAATTCCCAGGTACAATTTCCAGAATTAATTACTGGAGACTCTAAGGAGATTCAGTGAAGCAAAGAATCTCTTGACTCCTGCATTGTAAAACATAACCCTGCAGCAACAGGGCATTGCACACTTATGCAGGTTAAATGATGTACAAACGGGTGATACACATCTAACACACTTAGTAGCTGTCACTTTTCATCAAGTGCTTCATCTCTTTTGCTGAAGAAATAACAGGTTATTATGGGAGATCATGAAATGCTGTTGCTGAGAAAGCTTATGTTATCCTAGATGTCTGGATGAATTATTAACATGGCATCATGTCAGGTGCTCTTTGTCCCCTTTTTCTCTCACTCACTTCTGGTAATTAGTTGAAACTCAGCATTCAGTAATACTGCCTTTGTTAAATGCCTGCAGGATGAGGTAAGGCTATAGAACTAAGTCCAGCATTTTGTAGTCTCACACATAATCTAGCACGGAGCAGCCTTCAGAGGAAAAAGAGTACTCACTTTTTCTCTCCTTTCCACCCAAAATTAAGTATATGAAATTTAGATGAGCTTTTACTGTAGCACTTGCTAGGCTTCATGCTCATGCCAAACTCTGTCCATACAGATTTTAGCATAATCTCTCCTGATTCATTTTAGTACAAATGGGGCCTGAATTAAGTTTCATAATTCTTTATCACATTTGTATAGACTTTTCTATTATAGAATCATAGAATCCTTAGAGTTGGAAGGGACCTTTAAAGGTCATCTCGCCCAACTCCCCTGCAATGTACAGGGACATCTACAGCTAGATCAGGTTGCTCAGAGCTTCATCCAGCCTGACCTTGAATGTCTCCAGGGTTGGAGTTTCCACCACCTCCCTGGGCAACCTGTTCCAGTGCTTCACCACCCTTACTGTAAAAAACTTTTTCCTTAAATCTAACCTAAATTTCCTCTCTTTCAGTTTGAAGCCATTCCCCCTTGTCCTATCCTCACAGACCTGCTAAAGAGTCTGTCCCCCTCTTTCTTATGGCTCCTCTTTAAATATTGATAGGCAGCTATCAGGTCACCTTGGAGCCTTCTCTTCTCCAGGCTGAACAGCCCCAGCTCTCTCAGCCTGTCCTCATAGGGGAGGTGTTTCATCCCCTGGATCATTTTTGTGGCCCTCCTCTGGATGCACTCCAACAGGTCCATGTCTCTCCTGTGCTGAGGACTCCACATCTGGACGCAGTGCTCCAGGCGAGGTCTCACCAGCGCAGAGCAGAGGGGCAGGATCACCTCCCTCACCCTGCTGGCCATGCTGCTTTTGATGCAGCCCAGGGTTCAGTTGGCTCTGTGGGCTGCGAGGGCACATATTGCTGGCTTATGTCCGGCTTGCCATCTACCAGTACCCCCAAGTCCTTTTTGGCAGGGCTGTGCTCTATCCTTTCATCCCCCAGCTTGTACCGATAGCAGGGGTTACCACAGCCCAGTATTATCCCCCACTCCAGCAAAAACCTGGAAGAGAGGATAACAGACATTCTTCCTGACTTTGGAGTGAGGTTTTCCCTGCTTCCCACATAGAGTGAGCTTGACAGTGAGTCTCAGGGTATTCAGTAACTGTCACAGCAGTAGCTGGCATCAGCTCTCCAAAAATGTGAGACAAAGAATAAGGAGGAATAAAGGAACTGGGACCAGTCAATGTGAAGTTCTCCATTGCAGTATGATTTGTTAAGTCAGTTATGTCAGAGAAGAGTACAACTTTGCCTTGCCAAAATAGTAGTGTCCATGGTAACTTGCTGTTAATGGGTACATATGGTACAATGCCATTGAGAATTTGCTCAAGCGTCCAGATGAAGTCGGAACAGGGCTTTCAGGCATTGTGAGCTAATCAATGCGACTAAGACAAATTGAGAAGGCAAGAAACCAGTATTGGAGGATCTGCCAGACTATAAGCAACCCACATCTTTCCATAAGTATTAACTGTTTCTGTCTTTGATGATGTTTGCAAGGGATTGACCTAGACAAAAACTATAGAATTTTCTTACAAATATTGCTGGCAACTACAACTCCAAATTAAGCTGAACTATGTATTCTCCTCTTGTTTTAGGAAAGAGCCTTGAGAGTTTTGAAAAGAAGAAGCTTTTATAAATTGCTGCATGTCCTTCTTGTGTGTCTGTACAAACATACTATATAGGTATAGTAGGTATATATGTATGTATATTTTACTATGAATGTTTTTATTCTTTGCCATTTGTCCTGAAGAAGTCATCCTCATGAGCCTCTTGAATCAACATTTAAAGCTAGTTTCAATTGCCTATAATCAATTCTCTTCTACTGCTAGCTTGAAATAATTATAATTCTGCTTGCAGTTGAAACCTAGCTATTAGAATCCTTTAATTTCAGGCTTAATGTTCATGACTTTTCAAGTGGTGAACTAGGCTATAGATGTCACATCCTTTGCCTTTTGATTCTACAAATGACTGTGTGGTTACAACACAAATTCTGTTTACAAGAACAGTGATGACTCCTACAACATAGCAAGCCATGCTTCTGATAGTAAGCAAGAAAGTAGATTTGTTTTTTCCATTCAAAGCACAACTGTCTCCTAGTGGACCTTAGGAAGAGCAGACTAACACTACACATTATGCTTAGGGCTTCTAACAGCACCCTGATCTTGATACTACTATCAGATTAAGGGGTGAATTTACCCTCACTCACACTTGTCCTGCTCCAAAATGAGTAAAATGTTTAGTGTGCTTTGCAGTTTGATGAGTTAAGTTTTATACCCTAATGGTAAATTCAAATCATACAATGTAGTATGTATACAACTAGTGAAGAACTGAGTGAGCAACAAAAGAAGAAAGAGAATATAGCAAAAGCTTTTGTCCTCTCCTTTCTTGGTAGTGACCTTCGCATAACAGAGTATCCCACAGTCATTAAACACAAACAACAACACTAAAAACAATTGCTAGATTGTCCTGTGGGAAATCTTTTGATGCGGTCTGTTGCGTTTGTTGTGCAAGAAACAGATATTAGGCTTCTTCATTTTTTTCCTAGTACAGGTACCCAGAATTACAATAACCATAAACCTCCCAAGTACAGTGTAAAACCTCGCTGGTCAGTTTCCTGAGGATCCATTCCATGGTGAGATTCCTGGATTGCACAAAGTCACCAAGTTGTTCATCTGCACATGCACCATCCTTGGGAGAAGCAAAGGCTGTGGTCAGCCCTGGGCTGCACTGATTTCCAGTTGCTTCAGCAAAACTTTCAGAATGCATGATCAGCAAGCCTACCACTGGAAGCCCGTGGTCCAAAGGAACATAAAAATCACTTTAACTCATAATTTCTATCAAGGGTCTTTTTTCTCATCTAATTGAGAAAAATCATCATGAGTGTTGAATTGAACAACAGCCTTGCATACCGCCATACTTCATTCAGTGAAAGTAAAAGCCTTCACAACTCCATCAGTACAGCACGGGAAAGTGATCAGGCCAAGTAGTCTGGCCTCAACTCGTTCCAGTATGTTAAATGTCCCCTTGTTTCATGAGGATTTGAAGCTAAACTGAGGAACAATGGGATTGGCAAGCTCTTTTTTTTTTTGTTTTTGTCCTTTGAGCATAGCTTCACTAACTGTCACACTTGTCACATTATTGCTCAGGCACTATTAATTTAATTTGTGATAAACCACAGTGTCTCCTCCCTTCAACTGAAGATAGCTATGGCAGAGCTACACCTGTGTGCTACATTGAGTGGAGGGTTAGCAAGTGAAAAATCAGTGCTTTCAGTCTTGTCACAATTGTACATATGTCAGTCACAGTTCTAACAGGTTTGTTTTGGCTGTTGTTGTTTTCAGCGGGTTGGTTTTTTTTTATGTATTCTTCTCCATGTTTCCTTCTCCTCCTCCTTCTCCTTCCTCTTCTACTATTTTTTTCCCCCAACAGATTTATGCTGATATTTTCTGAGAATGTTGAAGGAATGAGGAGGCCAGGCCACCCTTACTTCCCTCAGTTTAATCAATCGTACTGTGCCCATACCTGGAATAGCTGAAGTCAGGTCATTTACATGTGTAGCCAAGCCTGCAGTGGGTCCACAGATGAGCAGGTTCAAGTACATTTTTGGTGGAAAGTAAAAATGTATGATATTGAGGAAATGGTTACATTTTCATTTGTCTACCTAGAGGTAATGCTTTATCCTGTGTATCTAGTTGCAACCATGCATGAGGTTTGCATTTTCTAGTTATAACAAAGGTATGTAGGAACTTTTAACTAGACACAGAAAGGCATTCTTTGTTACAGTTCACTGAACTAGCCCATCTCATTTGTGAATCATTAATGATACTGACTGCCGGGTAAATTTACTTTGGCTGTAAATCTATTAATGGCATGGGAAGATATGGTAGAATGATTTTTCATACCTTGCTTCTAAATGAGAACATTATACTTTCAAGGAAGACAGAGGCAAAATATAAATTAACCATTTGGAAGAAGACACAGCAACCTTAAAATCTAGCATTTTTCATTCTAAAGTACTACTACTATTCTATTTCCTGTAGGTTTAAATTGCAGTGAGTGAGTATACAGAGTCAAACATAAAATGTCCACTTTAAGACTGCTGATTATGTGATAAACTTTTTTAAGCTACTTCTTGAGCAGGCTTATTTACAATGTTTAACAGACAAGGTTTTAAAATAATGTTTGTACAGCAGGTAATTCAAAATGCATTTTATGTTATTTTGTCTGACAAAGTGATCCAGGGTAAGAAACAGCAAGATCTTTAAGGAGTCTGAATATGAAGAAGTATCACAGTATTTTCCTGATTGGCCTGAGGATCATGGCCTAGGAAAATGGATATAGTGTTTTCATACAGATGTAGTCACTCAAACCTCTAATAAAAGACAAATTTTAATTAGATGCAATTGATAGGAATAAATTAATATTCAGAATGCAAAAATGTTGGTTTTTTTTTTTCTCATTGAAGGAAGCTTCTTATTGGAGTTTATCAAACTATTTTTCATCAGGACACAGGTGGTATGAACATAGGAATAGACTGAAGCTTTGGCACACATGCATGGGAGAACTCCTGTAACTAAGTATGAGCAATTTCTATCTCAGGAGAAATTCTGATTTTTCAAAACAGGGTTTTGTTCTGAATTAAGACAAAAAAAGAAACACCAGTACTTTAAAAAATTCAAGAAACTTGCATTCAGAAACGATGTGCTCTACAGGAATGCAGTTGTCTTGTAACTTCTCTATTACACTGCACTGTTCTGCCATAGGAGGGGCTGCAGGACATCATGAAAAAATGATCCAGCACAGGCACGCAACCCAAGAAAAGCAAATAGCTTTGAGGTATTTCAGGCTATGTTACAACTCACTATGTATGGAATTGGTATACTTCTCATTTTATGGGTTGTGTCTAACAAACAGAAAAACTGAATGGTGAAACATTCAATTCAGCAAATCACAGTTCTTCAGGGCAGCTCACAGGATCCACTAATAGTATGTACTAAGCCATGGGACAGGCTTCTTGTATTAAATTAAGATGCAGTGTAAGTGACAATTCACAGGGCAGAGATCATTTTTGGTAAACTACTCCTAAAGTCACACACAAATCAGTCAGTGAATTTGGGCTTACTAGTTTTGGCTCTGTTCATGGTTGACTCAGAGCCAACCTTGCTAATAATTTCGTAGTAAAACCAACCCTGATCATTACTTTAAAAGGTCTCTTCAAAAACAGTTTTTCACTTTTAGAAAAGTATTTGATCTTTTCTTCCTCCCCCACCTTTCATTGTTCAAACTACTTCAAACTTCCTTAAGAGCTGAAGTATATTTGCATCAGAACAATGTATTAGTTTTTATTTTCCCCTTGGATTTCTTGTCTAATTTATGGGTGTGGTAAGAGATCATCTTCTTCCTAAGCATATTGGGTTTTCAGGATGTGTTTTGGACAGTATGGGCATTAGCATACATCAGCTTCAGTATCTATCTTTTTTGTCAGCATTTTCCCTAATGTATAATAAAAATAAATGTCTTTTCCTTACATTAGATGCTCTGAAACAACTTCTTAATTGATAGAGTATGTTAGAAACAGTGTTGCAGTCAAACAGAAAAGCAATGCTGTGTTTCATTAAGCTTGACTGGAGAACTATGTGAACAAAGAAAACAAAAATTATCACAGCAAAAAAGTGTAATTAAGTGTTCCTGTTTTATTTGTGCCTTCACATGTTGTGTAAACATACAATGAAGCATTCCCTTGTTTCTATAAATCTCTAGCCTTGCTGTAACTACAATTAAATCCAGTCTTAAAATTCTGACTCAAGAATTTTTTAGAAGAAATCTCTGATATATATAAGGAAATATTTTTCTTTTGTTTCTGATTATTCTAATCCATGCAAATACTAGTAGTTTTATAGTATAAGACAATGACTGGAGCAGTCTTAAGGGCATCTGAAAATAAGACATTCTAATAATCATGTCATTGAGATAACATTTTTCCAGTTTTATTTTGTACCATGTGCATATACCCTTCTTTTTACCTTTTACATTTAAAGAAAAAAAAAGAATTTTATGAAACAGGACAAAAATAACTTATGATTACATGCAAAATAACTGTAACAAATCACAAAATTTTATACATAGTAGAGAAAAAAGTGTAACTAATTTTTTTGAAAATTTATTTTTCATGGTATGTAACAGACATGCCTTTAGTGCAAATATCAGCCAGATAAACAGTATGGCAAATGGAGTTTATAGCTGTATGTGTAAGCATGTATAAATATGTAGAAAAGCCTTTAAGGTTTAGGAAAAACATATTTCCACTTTCTCTCCTCACTGAAGTGCTTTGTGTAAAAAATATTACACAAGATGCTGCTTTCTGTGCAGAAGATTTATTTCTTAAATAATACCCCAAACAACTAGTTTTAAATTGTTGTCTTTTGCTTTACCTGTTCCTAAAAAATAGAAAATATATAAAAATTTCACAGAAACAACAAAAAGTGCTATTTGAAAATTTTTGTTGTAAAATTTCACAAGGAAAACAGAGAAAACAATTAAAATCTAATTTTTATATTCACACCACTTAAAAGAAAGTTGAAAATACAATACAACATGACAGATGGCCTCAGCAATGAAATATGTCAGCATCCAGTATTAGTAAAGAACAATGGCTGTATGTATGTATGTATATATATATATATACACATAGAGAAGGACACTCAAATACGTGTACATCCACGCACTCATACACTCAGACAGGTACCCATTGTTTCTATTTGAATTTTCAGCTCCAGTGTAGACCCATTTCTAATGTAGATATAAAGATACAGTGAGTCTGAAAATGAAGAAGTGTATAAAATAATTGTAAATCATTTCATTAGAATATTGTTTAATGTCCACAGTCTAAAATAACTTCATTTCTTATATATGAATCCCTTTAGAAAGTTAATACTATCCAGCAACTAGAATAACAATACAAAAATCAATGAGGCGCAAGTATTTGCATGTAAGTCAGTAACTGGCATTACACTATGTATTTTCACAAGCACCATTTTTCATTGTAACATCACAAACACGACTCCATAATTAAATATCCAAAATAGATGACATAAAATGTGGTTGCTTTTTTTTGTTTGTTTGTTTTGGATTTTTAATACAATTGCCCTCAGTCATCTGCCAAACTCAGTCTGAATAGAAAAACGAAATAATCAGAAATAATCCCCTTTATCTATGACATAGAAGTAAACAAAAAGGCATAACTTCTTACAGACTGGTAAGTTTCACCTTCATGTGCTTAATTTGACTGAACTATAGCTCCTTCATTTTAAGGATCATAGAAAGCAGTGCATTGTAAATGTAAATATACATATTATATATCCATGCAAAGGAAAGAATGGTGAACAACTTGAAAAACTTTCCTTTTCAAATGTAACTGATGAATGCAAAAATTACATCCTTTTTGAATTCTGTCTTCTGAGTTAACTTTGGTCAGGATCACCCATGACTTAAGAGCCCTCTCTACTGGATAGCTTATGCAATCAGTTACAAGAAGAAATATTTCAGAAAATTTAAAAATCCAGGTGGTACAAATCTGGTCAGCAACAATTTTTCAGATTTGTACACAGCAACTGACAAATTCTGGGATTTCTGTATACAAAAGTACACATGTATAGATACATGCATCTGTATACAGTTAGCCCGATTCTGCTCGTACTGACTTCAGTAGTCCTACACACTTGAAGTGTTCAGTGTGCCTAATTACTCCTGCCTAATTAAGTTATGTATGTGCAGAGATCATACAGCAGGCTCTAAGACAGCACAAAATTAAAGCTTTACTATAAAAGCCTGATGATAAACTAATGGAAATGGACTTTTTCCCTGTGTATCTTAGAATCATAGCGTTGTAAAATCATTAAGGTTGGAAAAGACCACTAAAATCATCACATCCACCCATCGACCCATCACCACCACGACCACTAAAGCATATCCCTAATGCCACATCTACGTTTCTTGAAATCTCCTGGTCAGACTGTTCCAATGCATTACAGGTTGCCCTGAGATGTGGAGGAAGCCCTGTCTCTGGAAACATTCAAGGTCAGGCTGGACTAGCCTCTGAGCAACCTGACTAGTTGTAGATGTCCCTGTTCATTACAGAAGAGTGGGACTAGGTGACCTTTAAAGGTACCTTTCAACTCCAATGATTCCATGATTCTATGATTATCACTTTTTCTGAGAACAATTTTTTCCTAATATCTTATTTAAACCTCTTCTGGCACAACTTGAGCTCATTACCTTTCATCCTATCACCAGTCCTCTGAGAGAAGAGTCTAACCCCCACCTCACCACAACCTCCTTTCACGTAGTTGAGAGAGCAATACGGTCTCCACTGAGCCTCCTCTTCTCCGGACTAAACAATCCTAGTTTCCTGAGCTCCTCCTCGTAAGACTTGTGCTCCAGACTCTTTCCTAGCTTTGTTGCCCTTCTTCGGACACACTCCAGGGCCTCAATGTCTTTCTTGTAGTGAGGGACCCAAAACTGAACAGAGTATTCAAAATGAAATCTCACCAGTGCCAAGTACAAAGGGACAATCATCTCAATAGTCCCGCTGACTACACTGCTTCTGATATAAGCCAGGATGCTGTTGGCCTTCTTGGCCACCTGGGCACACTGCTGTCAACTAACACCACAAGATGCTTTTGCTCCACACAGCTTTTCAGCCACTCTGCCCCAAGCCTGTGGTGTTGCATGGGGTTGTTGTGACCAAAGTGCAGGACCTGCCATTTGGTCACCTCACATAATTGGCCTCAGTCAATCTACTCATCCTATCCAGATCCCTCTGTAGAGCCTTACTACCCTCAGGCAGATTGACACCTCCTTCCAACTTGGTGTCAACTGCAGACTTACTGAGGGTGCACTCAATCTCTTTGTCCAGATCATAAATAAAGATGTTAAACAGGAGTGACCTCAATACTGACCCCCAAGGGAACCAGTTGCCAGCTAGATTTAACTCTACTCACCACCACTCTCCGGGCCTGGCCACACAGACAGTTTTTTACCCAGCGAAGAGTACACCTGTCCAAGCCATGGGCTGCCAGCTTCTCCACAAGAATACTGTGGGACACGGTCTCAAAGGCTCTACTAAAATCTAGCTAGACTACATCCACAGCCTTTCCCTCATCTACTAGGTGGGTCACCCGGTCATAGAAGGAGAACAGGTTGGTCAAGCAGGACCTGCCTTTCATGAACCCATACTGGCTAGGCCTGATCCCCTGGTTGTCCAGCACATGCCTTGCGATCGCGCTCAGGATGGTCTGCTCCATGACTTTCCCTGATACCAAGGTCAGGCTGACAGGCCTGTAGTTCCCTGGAACCTTATAGCTGTGTATGGAAGTCTGATATCATTTACCCCAGTGAAAACCACATATGCTAACAACCAGACCTACTAGCAAGCTGACCTTTTGCAGATCCATTGCAAGCTGAAGCAAAGGGACACATTTGCATGTGATGTGAGAAACAATATAAAGGGGAAGTATTTAGCAGAGAATTCTCTGTATTTAAGCCATGATTTTACTTCTTGGTTTACATAATTTATATACATGGTTTATCCATATCTACTTTGCATTTATTGGATGAAAATCTCTCATTTAAATATATATTTAAGTATAGAAGCACATATGCTTGTATGTAAGAATATAATTCAGGAATTTAATCCTCAGAGGATTACCAATGTTTGCAAATGTCTGGACGTAAATTCATCTAAGCAATGTAATGGCAAATTAAATTAGGAATTTGACCCGAACTGCATTCAACAACTCTGAAAAGCTTCTCACGATAAGAAAATTTGTGCATAAGCCATTTTTTATATTGATGAGTGATTTCAGAAGCATAGTTATGGTCCACCTAGCCTGTAAAAATCTTTTAAGTTTTGTCCGTCATATTAAAACAGGTTGTAAGAATATTAAGGTGCACACTACGCAGGAAGTCCACAAAATAGATGAAAATGGATTAATAATCTAAAAGCCCAGTCTTACATAATACTAGAGGTGATCTCACGCTATCTACATCATCACAGTGATGACACATCTCTACTGCAAAACACTGGTTTTAACCCATCTCATTTGGCTTTCACAATAGACAAACTCATTTTACTGCACCCTGTACAAAATACAAGGCTCAGAGCCTGACACTGAGTAGAAGACACAAAACCACCCAACAAGTTCCGTTTTATATCCTTAAATAACCAGAGGCAACACAGGAAACTTAAGAGTAGCTCCTTTTCCTGAAAATGTTATGGATTGCTTTTAAATCCGCAGATTTAAGGAAGAGAATTTTAAATTTTCCTACAGAGTACTATAGGACATATAGCAACAAAGCTCAATAAAATAGTTAAAATCAACATAAAGTTAAAACACAAAGTTTTTCTAGCAGTTGTACGAAATACAGATGAAGTCCATGTACTTTCTCATGTAGTGCATCTAACCATTTTTATAAACTTCAAAAAGAGCTAAGTCAGAAGGAATGTTGAAAAGATAGCAATGGCCATACTGTATGGTTTAAAATACAGTGTGATGGAAAAGTTATCTAAACCAAGGCCTGTAAGAAATCCAGTACCAATGATCTTTGGCCCCAGAAAGAAGATATGCATATGCCTCCAATGGGTAACACCAGGATGTATGTCTAATTTCTCTCCCTTTTTTTGTTGATGTGTGTCTAATTTCAGAAGCATCATATGCAAACAGGCTGTGCAAAAAGCTGTGTATCTTTGAAATGTTTGTAGTATACTTTTTTTTTTAAAAAAAAGGATTTTTTTTAAAGCAGTGTTCTTCAAAGATTCCACTCATTCAGGTTGAAAAGATCATAGCCAACAAACAGTTTTTTTATTCAGTCTTTGAATTCCCTTTGAGAAATTAAAAAGAAGAAAGAACAAAAAGCACAGTTGCTGTGCCACAGATGAAAAGAAAATAAACAACTGCTAATGTTTTAGCAAAATTGCCTTTCTCCAAATATTCTCCTTCTCTGTCAGCTGCCTGATTACATAATGAATGCTTGGTGATTTCTTCTTTCTTCTCCAGTATGTACGTATATCAACCCATATCTGCACACATGTACGGCACTTCATGGAGAGAAAAAAAATGTAGAGAAATATCAAAAGGGCAATATGAAATGGAATCAAGTTCTTATCAGAATTGTATGATTTTAGCCTTCAGTGTAGACAGAAGAAAGCTGACTGGGACAATGATCCACTGCATTTATTTGTAGGAAACTGCTATCGTCTGGCATGCTGCGGGTTGAATCATCAAAGACACCTGTTGGCCCTGTTGGAAAGTCATAAACTGGAGAAAATACAAAAATAATTCATTAAGCAGGGCAACAATATCACAGAAAAAAACTTAATACTTACACAGAGAACTGGAAATGACTTCTAACCAAATGGACAAACAAAACGAGCCAACATACATATGAAATTAATTGTTATGTAAGTTACTGCGTACCAAGGGAGGAATTTCAGTTCTGTCAGAATAAAATCTGAATTACAGCGGACTTCATCACAACAAACACTTGCCAACTTCGACTTCGTTTGTTATATTTTTTAAAATAGACTTCATGGTTGTTTATTGAATTTCATCATACTCATATATAATATGAGATAATAAAGTATTGTATAACTCAATTGACATAAACCAGCCAGTAGCAAAAAAAAGTGACTAACTTCAACATGCAATAGATGTAAGCACAAGAATAATTGCTTAAAAACTTTCATCTTTAGGATTACATCTTTCTATACCATGAGAATCACCTCTGAAGGGACATGGCTGCATTGGCTCTTTACTACAGTACTGAAGGATCAAGATATAAGAGAGATTCCAAAGCACAATAAACATTAAGTTAAATCATCCTGTACAGAAATACAAGAAAAAACGTGGGCATCATTTGCAGCTAGGCCCTATGAACAGGTTCATTGATTCTCTGCACAGAGGTAACTTCCTCCTCTCCAGAGCAGCGTGCAGGTCCCTTAGGCACTTTCAGTTAGGAAGAGACTAAGTGAAGTGTGAAGAGAAAAACATGCACTGAGTCACTGTGTGTAATGGAAATGTGGCTAAATGAGTTTCAAAACAGAAAAATCAAACATGGATAAAGCAAAAATGAGGGTTTAAATCATCTCAGGTCCCTGCTGCAAATTTTCTACCAGACTGGAGTGACTGTACAAATATCGCTCAAGGGACTTTATTTAGAAATGAATACATGAGCTACTGACTCTCTGACTACCAGAGAAGATTAGACCTTTGAGAAACTCTCAACAGCACACTGCATGCAGGATAAGGTGTTAGAGTGACCCACAGTGACTGTCCCAATGGCCACCACCCCACAAAGGTCTGAATATCATCTCCTCTTTGTGAAGTGTCAGCTATGTCATGACAGGTCACAGTCACAGTGACAGCTGAAGTAGATCTGTCAAAGTATACAAACTGTATACAACCATCCAGAAAGTTCCCAGCTGACATTTACCTGTAATACCAGAGTGAGTTGAAAAAGTTTGATGAAAAACACCAAGCCCTGCCTGGCCTACTGACGTAGGAAATAGACACTCTTCAAATGGAGGAACCATATCGCAAGAAACATTGTGTTGGACGTTCTTCTGAGTGTCAGGATAATGTGGAGGGCAGAAAGTCTGAAGCTGCCCATAAAAACCTAGAACAAGGAGAAGAAAGTGGTCAGTAAAACATTTGGGTAGAGATATAAAGGACAGTGCATGGAATGTTGACCATGAGAAATGAATGGAAAAAATCCTCACTGCAGAAGCATCAGGACTTCAGTTATTTTCTGTTGATAATGCAGATTTCATATGAAGTTATTGAAGACTTTCTCCAGTTGCTACAAATTCCTAACACTTTCTGTTTCATGGACTTTCTGATCCTAACACCATTTCTGGGAGGCACTGACTGGCAATGAGATTTTTCATGAGATTTCTTCAACTCTGCAGTCCCGCTTTCTAAATGGGTAATGTGCAGATTTCTACTGGGCTGTTGCCTGGAGAATCTAAGAAAAGACTACATTTGAAATAATGGAAGATTACCCAAGTAAGGTGTGAATAAAAGAGCAGCAGATTTATTCTTGCTGACAAATGGAAAAAAAAAAAAAAATCCTGGGGGTCTGCCACTGATTCTAAGACAGATGGCTGACAGTGGGGATGCTCAAGACACTCAGAAAGGCCGCTAGCTGATGATGATCCATGGGGCCTGCTGTTGGTATGCACAGAATTAGAATCTCTTCTACTCTTCCATAGCAATGAGTCTATGTGGAAGAGAACAGAGCTCAGTTACGCCATTTGACATAAAAGATCACCACAAGGGCTTTTGTGGTTTCTTTTTGGTTTTGGACATTGCTGCTCTTTAAGTGATATTTGACAGAAGCATACAAGTGCTGAGAAAATTCACATTGAAATTCACACCAAAATATATTTTTATATAACCAAAACCAGGCTTCTTGGTGAAACAGGGACATGTAAGCAATGCAAGAGGCACAGCAGATATTCTGCACTACCTTGACATAAAGGTTTTTCTTATGCAAGAAAGATTCTTTCTCCTCCTTAAAAAGTTGCTGCCAAGTATAACTTTTGAAGCTTCTGATGAGATTCTGAAGGCTGGCATTTACTGATTAAAAGACTTTGTGATATGTATTTATTTCTGTTTTCTGTAATATGTTAATCACATTTCTCAGATGTCTCATATGTCAGAAATGAAACCATTACAATTTCAGTATTAACATACTCACATAAATTTAATTTTTATCAAGAGCCAGATGCTAGCTTACAGTGGTCACTAGAAGTGAGGTCAGGTGATACACGAGGAGGACTAAATAGATGCTGTTTACCATTGTTAGGAGAATGGCTTTTTAAAATATGTTAACAGGAGAAGGAAGACCAGAGTTAACTCTGGTCTGTTACTTGATGAGGACGCTCACCTTACAAATAGGGGTGCACACAAAGCAGAGATATTTAATGCCTTCTTTGCCTGTCTTCAACACTGATGAAGCATTGAAGCCCTGAGCTGGAGGACCATGACTGCAGTAACAATAAACCACCAACCAATCCCAGACTTATGCAGGATCTGCTGTTCCAGTCGGATGCATACAAGTCTATGGGGCCCAATAGGATTCATCCCATGGTACTCAAAGAACTGGCTGATGTCATCATGAGACCTCTCCCAATTATTTTTCAATGATCTTGGGAATCTGGAGAGGATGACACGATGTCATCAAAGGGAACAGAAGAGTGGATGAAGCCGCCAAGAAAATTGCATTGCTAGTAACTGTAGGAGCCTTGCTTCCTAAGAAATTCTTAAATATTAAGATCCCTGTCCAGATGAAAAAAGAGGATGAATTAGTGGAGCTATTAAATTGCACTAAAACAACTAGAGGATGTTGGGTAACACCTCATGGACAATGTATAATGACTCCTCCAATAATGAAAGATTTAATGGAAATAACACAGAAGAGCACTGATATGGGGGTAGAAGCTCTAGATGAAGAACTAAGAATGTACACAGTGGGAATTAATATGTTCTTGACTGACAAAAGTATTGTCCAGAGGTACAAGATTTGTCTTAAAAATAATCCTAAAATTCAGAGGAATCCACTCCCAAGAGAGGTAAAATGGGGTTCTGTACCCAGGAAATATTGGCAAATTGACTTTTCTGAATTACCAAAGTGTACTCAGTACAAATATTTGCTGGTATTGGTTGACACCTTTTTAGGGTGGCCTGAGGCATTGCTGTGCTGAACCAACACAGCAAGAGAAGTAGTCAAATATTTATTAAAAGAAATAATTCCAAGATTTAGTATTCCAGGAGGACTCTCATCAGATGGAGAGGAATATTCAGGCTCTTGCATATGAAATGGGACTTACACATGCCATGGAGACCACAGTGAAGTCGTCAGGTAGAGAGAATGAATAAAACATTAAAAAGGTGGATCAGAAAACTATGTCAAGAAATACATTTGAAATGGGTAGAAGTTCTCCCTCCAGCATTGCAGAGAATTTGAATAACCCCTAGAGTTAGGGAAGAAGTTAATCCTTTTTAAATCTTGTATGGAAAATCGTATACTATAAATTTGACTGGAAAGGGTGATCAGATGTAGCTGGTGATCAAATACTTATTGAGTATCTTATCTATGGCAAGAGTTCTTTCTTCCCTCCATAGGTGTGTGCAGTTAAGAACTCCAGTACCCCTGGATGTGACTGAACATTCCTTTAAACCAGGAGATAAAGTGCATCTCAGAACTTGGAAAGACGAACCTTTGGCCAAGAAGTGGAAAGGACCTTATCTGGTACTCCTAACAACAAATACTGTTATTTGTTAACAAGGGATTAACTTTGGGGTTCATCACACCAGGATAAAGGCAGGAGAAGTGGAGAGTTGAAGAAGTCAATTATCTGAAGTTAAAATCAAAATCAAAAGAAGTATATGAACTGCACCTGGAGGAGTCTGAGTACCTAATTAGGATTGGACTGTACTCAGGGAATATTACTCTCACTTTTGTAACTCTGATTTTACTCATTCTGTACTTTACTTATTTGTGTAACTATACAGATTGCTTTAAAGAAAGAAATGGAGGAACTAAAGGGGAAAGAAATTCCTCTGTTGCTTTGGACGATTAAGAAAACTGAAGGAAGTGTATGGGAACCAGGGAACCCATGCAATCAGAAAAAAAAAAAACAAAAGAAAACAATGGATGCTAAACACATAACAAAAAGAAGTGTTTCAAGCAGGAATGATGGCTCTGCAAAATAGAATGGCCCTAGATATGTTGTTAGCATAAAAAGAAGGGGTTTATACAGTAATTGACACTAGTTGTTGCTTGTACGTGGATCAAAGTGGTAGGATTTCTACAGATTTGAAAGAAATCTGGAAGCAGACAAAAATACTACATGAGGTACAAAAAGATAATACTTCTTATGGTTTTGAAGAAGTATTCAAATGATTGATTTCCTGGTTTCCTGATTTAAGTTTATAGATTAAAAAAATCACAGCAGCTGCATTTCTACTAATGTTAGCTTTTGTCTGTTTGTATGTTAAATTGTGGTGTACATCTAAGCTCTCCTTGAAGTTAACTAACAGAACCTCAGAAAAAATGAGACTGATCTAACCTGTGTAAGTCTCAAAAGGGGAAAATAGCACTAGCTTTGTGGGAGACCACCTAGCACCCAAACTTCTGCAACTTAGCAATAAATCAATGTCTCATCTCTGTGTGTGAGCTGGCTTACTGCGCAGTGGGTAATGAACCTGCTGTTCAGACAACAGTTGGGTTCTTCCCCTGGTAGGCTCTCTTACCAGCTGTTTCAGGAATTAATGTTCCACACACTTCAGAAATCTCCTAGACTGCTTCCTCTCTGCTGTACTGTATTTCCAGCAAATGTCAGGTAAGTTGAAGATTCCCACAAGAACAAGGGCTAACGATGCTGTGACTTCTGCCAGCTGCTCATAGAACACTGGGTGGTCTGTGACAGACTCCCACCAGGATGACAGCTTTGTTGGCCTTCCACCTGGTCCTTAGCCTTAAGGACTTGACCTTATCATTACTACTGTTGAACTCTACAATATCGAAACACTCCCTAACATAGAGTCACCTCATCGTCCCTCCTTCCTTGCTTATCCTTCCTAAAGCGCTTATAGTTCTCTGCTGCAGCACTCCAGTCATGACAGTGAACCCATCGTATTTTCGCAACGGTGACAAAGTCATAGTTTTCCTGATGCACAACGGCTTCTAGCTCTTCCTGTTGCCCATGCTGTGTGCATTGGTGTAGATGCACTTCACCTGGGCTATAGATCTCACTCCCAACCCTGGCATGCTGCACCTATGCTCATTTCTAGCAAGACTGGTTTTATCCCCTTCCCTCTACAAACCTAGTTTAAAACTCTTTCAATGACCCTGATGGCTGATGGATTCTGCGCTAGAATCCTTTTTCCCCTTTTGAGACAGGTGGGCCCCATGTGTTGCCAGCAGGTCTGGTGCTGAGTAAACTGCCCCATAATCAAAAATACCAAAATTCCTCTGACGACACCACTCTCTTAGCCATGTGTTGAGAGAAATCCTAATCTGGGTAATTCAGAGATAGCCAATTCAATTTCAGCTTTCTATGGACTTAGGAATTAGCCTCAATTATATTCACACTTCGTAGTTAGGAAAGCATAATTATACCAAATATTCAGCTTTCATACCTGAGATCATCTGGTGTCCATGACTAGTAAGAAACTGCAAGTAGCAAGCAAATTAGTTGACAAGACAAAAAGCTTATCTCAGAGTAACGGAATGTTTGGATGAGCAGCATATGACAAAAGGCCTTTGGGTACCCTGTAAGAGGAGTTGAGAAAGCATTAGAGAAAGCATTTCTATCCTAGAAAACAGAAGACTCTGAGCAGAAAGCAGAGAAGATCCTCTCATGGGAAGCATGAAACAGAGAATCACAACCTATTGTTGATATTTAAGAGGGATATGTCTAAATATCTTGGGTGTTAATGTGACACCTCAACATAATCATCAACCCATTTCTTCATTACTAGTGTTGAGAAACGTCTCACATGGGGCATTTACTTCTGACTTAAGGATATAAAGTATTCTAAAAATCAAAATTTTGTATCTGCGTGCTTCCATACCCTGACAAAAACAAACCTCCCTGCCTCATATCCCTTTACAAACGTATACTATACTTAGAAACACACAATGATCACAAAACACTTTGCACATTTCTGCTGGATTGGGAGCCATGAGCTACGAGACTTGTTTGCTCAAGCTGCTCTAAGTATTTATGTACAGATAAGGCATTTCATAAATAATATGGATGAAAGAAGGAAAAAGATGCAGTGGAAAACATGCTGCATCATGATAGGCCAGGATCATGGCCAGGAAAAGATATCCTAAACCTATGCACTGGAACTCAGAAGAGAACTTATAGGGAAGTGTAGGTAACAATGCTGGGTGAAATACAGCCCTTGTGATTTAAGTGGTAGTCTTAAAAGACAGTTCTGTATGCATAATGTGAGATAAATGACTAACTTACACAAATATAGGGAGGGTTTAGGCAAAGTAGTGTCATGGAAAAACACAGAAACAATCGTCAGTGTTGTGTCTGAAAACCTGTGTAAAAAAAGGTATTTTGCCTTCAGACAGAAGAGCAAAAGAAGAAGAAAAAAGAGAAAAAAGAAAAAGAAGCAGCGTTCCTCTTCAACAGTAGGCTGCAAACATATGCAGCAGGCACAAACTTGCAGGCTCTGCTTACTTCAGAGAGGCTGAACACTCATAGCTTTCATTGTCTTTTGCAGAGCTGTGGGCACTTGGCAGCCCTAGCTGTAAGATGACGGTTTTTTCTTTTAAAGTTTAACTGGAACCAAATTGAGTCATACTGTAAAGCATGTTAGGAATTTACAATCCATTCAATTCTTAAATGTTCAGTCCTGACATTTAAGAAGCATCTGCAGCAAAGTAAAATAAAATGAAAGAAAAAACAATAGCCATCTAAAAGTTGACTTAAAAGTTACATAGTTGTTGACAACTTCTGCCTCCTTTAAAAAATGTTTTTAAAATCAACTTTTCTCTCAAACAGCAATAGCACATACTCCGAAAGCTTACTGTTGAGTCAGACAAGTTACCAGAAACAATTATTTCAATCCACAGTGGTCTGAGCCAGCTGGCAAGACCCCTCAAGACACATGCTGAAATGTCCTTTTATACTGCTCTGTACTAATTCTCTATTTGCGCCTTTCTCACAGCATCCTGTTCCTGATGCAGAACAATCTGGCAGTAACTTTGACTATTGCTAGCTGAAGCCTGGCAGAAAAACTACTTACCTTCAGGTTGAGATACTGTGAGTCACATCTCTGTTTGCTCATTCCCTACTCCAGCAAAAGAATATTGCCTAGCAAAGTCTGAGAAGCTTTGACACACTGGTATGTTAACCACTACAACGCAGAAAGAACCAGGGAAGTGAACAAAGCACTTTCATTGATTGATAAACCCCTCAAACATATTTTAGAATGAATATTATAGAATGAAAAAGAGCACAGAAAATTTCATTTTCATAGATACTTTGTTTACAAGTTACATTGTTACTTTCGTAATTCAGTGTCTTGGATATTCATCTGATAAAATAGACAGCCATAAACAAGAAGAATCAGAAGAGGAGACATCAGTTTTTTTTCAGTCAGTTACTTCGCACTTTTCCAGATGTCCTTCTCCATTTCTGCAGAGCATCAGGTCATGGTGCAGAGCTCTTTGAACTAGAGTCCACATGTGACACAGCAAAATCTCGTAGCTTGACCTCAGGACCTTTCCACTTTGTTCACATGGTGCTATGACCAAGTTAACAGCACCAACTACTAAATGCAGGACAACATGAAGTCAAATAAAATTCAGGCCCTAGACTCTGACCATACCTGACCCTTCTTTTGAAACTGCCTGTTAGAGAACTACCTGTAGCAACAGTTTTGTATATTTTCATGTGCTTGTGGAAAAACAGAAAAGGGAAATGGATTGGGTAATACGCTTCCAGAAATTGAAGGTATCTTCTCAGGATTGCAACTCTGAATTGTACCAGTTGCTCAGTTACTAAACTAATTAAAACATACACATGCACAACATACACACAAGGTTACATCAATCATGTTTTTTTGAGTCTATACACTATCTCCAAGGTCAATGAAGTCAAGGCACAGAACAAATAGTTATTTTTCTGGCATGATAATATTATTTCCTGAGGGAAATGAAATATTTATAAATATAATAAAATTGCTGAATATTGCAAGAATTTCTTCTGAAAGCAAGAAGCTCTTGCTACTTATCACATACAGAGCCTTACCCTTAATGATACCAAGCATCTGAAAATCAAAAGAACACAACCCATCTTAAATTCACAGTTGAAATCCTCATCCACATAAGTTTGTGACAGAATTCTGATCCCACTGAACTGACAGGGACAAAGATTTCATTACAGATATGTCATAAGCCGTGAATGCCATGATTACCATTTCCGTAAGAGAGGAACTTTCTGACTGATATTTCTTTCTTCATCTGTCAGCAACCTGCGTGGCATCACAAAGCTCTTCTAGAGAGTATTTTCTTAAGAAAAGAATTGTAATTGCCATTGAGAAATACATATCATGGGTGAGTATTCTTTCTAGTTATCTTTAGCCTGAACTATTTCAAAATGGTGTTTCTTTGCAGCATATTTCTACAGTGTCCATTAGATTAATTACACAAACATCAAGTAATCAGTTGGTAGCATTTGAGTGTGAAGAACAAAAGGAAAATGAAAGACAGGAAAGAGCAAGATAGACTTATCAGACATAAACTGTACTGCTGGATGGACTTGCAAATTTGGAAAGCTAGAAATATTTCTATTTATTTAAATCTGATTATTGCTAATGAAAAAATAACTGTTACTAGTATAGCTGCCTGTATAGTTACAATAGTATATCTAACCCAGCTAACAATTTTTTAAGGAAATGGCAGCTTTTATTGCACTGAGTATTTCGCAAGATGTATACTTCTTCCATTACTCTGTCAGCACTGGTCATCATCTTAACTCACAAACACGTACGTGTGATCTACTGCAATAACAAGAAAACAGGACTGGCACATTCTTTTCCCCCTTCACTCTCACTCATGAATACTGGGAAATGCCTTAGGATACTGTCTCATCACTCCTAGAGAGACTGTTTACATCAGGGAAAGAAAGATAAATGGAAGAAGCCTTAGTTTTCTCAATTTATGTTTCTTCTGATACCTACTATGAAAATTCTCAGGAAGCCTCATAAAGAGGCAGATTTCCAAGGCCTATAAAAATGTACTGCGCTGTATATATTGTGTACGTTAATATGAAAAACAGATATTTAAACAGTTGAGAGGCAACAGTGTTACTTCTGTCAACACATTTCTGAAATGTTAAGGTAATTACCATTCAGGCTTCATACCAGATTAAAAAAAAAATAAATTGAAAAACAACCTAATACTGATTTTAGATGCTGTTAATTTTCTTCTTCACTACATAAGTTTACAGTTGACTGAACAATGAGGGAGAAAGAAGTTTTGCAGAAGCTCTTTACATAGTGCAAGGGATAAAAATATTACACTTCTTGAAAACTTGTTAACACTTTGAGTGTAAAGTTGGGAGTGATTAAAAGTATAACAATACTAAATTAAAACTGGAGGCCATCACATAATTATTTGTAGTTCTATTTCAAAAACAGCTCTGAAAATCAAGCTGAAGAGAAACTCGTAACTCCACAGTAAGATCCATAAACATTAGCTAAACTAAGAATTTTAAGAAAGCCTGAAAGCAGGGTCTCAGAAGAAAAGGGGCCTTGAAACACCAGTACCGGCCTTTGAAACACTTAATTTGAAGCCAAGCAGCACTGACAAAACAACTAACATCAAGGATGAAGCTTCTTCCTTACCTTGGATGTGGAGACTATTTGGTTGAAAAGGACTTGATGTTGCCTGGTATGTCTTTAGATGCATTCCTGCAGGCTGCTGAAGATGAGGAGGCTGTGGAGTCTGCCTCTGCATCATGGGAGGTGGAACTGAAATTCTTTGGGGGCTGATGTGTTGAGAAGGAGTCAGAGCAACAAACCTAGGAGTTCAGAAACAGACCAACCTGTAGAATGCTCAAATTTTAAGGTAAGAATTGAAGATAATTTCTGCTTTACTTAGATCACTATAATGCTTAGCAGCTGGCATAAATTATATCTTCTCAAAGAACAGCGTACAGCCGAAATATGAAGATATATTTTCAAATCACAGAATCTCAGAATGACTGAGGTTAGAAAGGATCTCTGGAGGTCCTCTGGTTCAACCCCCGTGGTCAAACGTGGATACCTAGAGCAGGTTGCCCATGGCCACATCCACAAGGCTTTTGAAGATCTCCAAGGAGGGAGACTCTGCAACCTCTCAAGGCAGCCTCTGCAAGTTGGTTGGTCACCAACATAGTGAAAAAATGTTTCCTGATTTTCAGAAAGAACCTCCTGTGTTTAATTTTCTGTCCACTGCCTCTTGTCCTGGCACTGGGCACCACTGAAATAAGCTTAGCTCATTCCTCTTTGCACTCCCCTTCAGAGTCTCCTTGTCTACAGGCTGAACAGTCAGTCCAGCTCTCTCAGACTTTCCTCACAGGAGAGATGCTTCAGTCCCTTCATCATCTTTATGGCCCTTTGTTGGACTTACTCCAGTATATCCATGTCTCCCTTATACTGGAGAGCCCAGAAGCAGATGCAGAATTCCTGTGGCCTCTCTAGTGCTGAGTAGAGGGAAATGATTACCTCCTTCAAGGCAATACTTCGCCTAATGAAGCTCAGGATACCATTTGCCTTTTTTGTGGCATGGACACACTGCTAGTTCATGTTCAACTTGGTGTCCATCAGGACCCTCAGGCCCTTTTGTGCCAAGCTTTATGGTGACATACCATTAGCTTTGATGACTGAAATGACAACATTGAATCTTTGCCTCATGACGGAAGCCTCTTTTAATTCCTATGGGTAGGTTTTAAATTGTAATGGTAGAAGAAACTTCATGGGGGACTTTATTTCTGAGGCATTGCCAGCTGTCTCACAGTAAGCCTTTATGATGGCTGTATACATAATAAATAGTTGTCCTTCCTCACTGGCAGGGAGTGGTTAGTTCCGGTCAATGGACACTGAGGAGTTAAATAGTAGGTTCAGGTTCAGGTTTCAGGTTCCAGAAATCTTTGTTCTACGTATGTTACATAGAACAAATTGAACATAAATAATCTGAAGGTAGTATAATGTATATCAAGGCAAGTATTAAATTGCTTCCAGTTGAGCAGAGCCTGACCACATCAAAACACTGATCTGGACTCAAAGTGTAAACTTACAAGCTTGGCAGAGGAGGAGAAAGGTTCAGACTGAGACTGGTGGTGCAGCTACAACAAAGGTTCATCATTTCATCGGTATATATTTCACAGTTCTGCAACTACAGCCACTACAAGCAGACACACTATGAAGCAGGAGGATTTTATGGACTTTGTGTATGGTTTTTTAATCTATATGTCTTTTAAATTGTATATCCAGAAGTATGTTGCAAATAGGTGATTTTTGCAGAGGGAAAACTGTGGTTACGAGAAATGGTGTCCCTGTCCCAGATGACCAAACTGTCCACTGGACTAACTGGACCAATCAACAAAAAAAACTCCACTTGGGATCAGGAATGGCTCAGTGCCACTTTCTGATCTATGAGATGAGAGCTGGGAAGGCTAACAAAATATTCCTGCAAGAGCATGGATGAATAGTGATGTGGCATCGCTACTGCAGAACAGCCACTCTGTTGTTATGCTTGAGCCAGCAGGCCTGGAAACACCACACAGCCTTTCGCTCACCTCCCCCCCACCTCCCAGCTGGGATGGGGGAGAGAATTGAGAAATAAGGCAGAACTTGTGGATTGAGATAAAAACTATTTACTAGCAGAAAAAGGAAAATAGAGTAAAATACCAGTAATGATAATTATATACCAAACAAGTGACTGTACAAAGCAAATGCTCACTGACTGCGACCGATGCTTAGCCAATCCCCAAGCAAATGGGCCCTCCCCGCTCACTTCCCTTCCTTATGTTACATGATGTCATATGGTATGGAATATCCCTTTGGACAGTTTGAGTCAGCTGCCCCGTTCTTGTCCCCTGCCAGCTCTCTGCGGCCCCTCCAGCCTCTTCACTCTCCTGGCAGAGACATGCAAATGTCCTTGGTTCTGTTCAGTGCTGCCGGGTGTTATCAGCCTTTTTTTCTTCTAGAACCAAAACACAGCTTTGTAGCAGACACTAAGAGAGAGAGTTTCAGTTAGAAACTAAGACATCTGTCTGCTCCCAGAAGCAGGCAGCCAGCCGTGCTGAGCAAGAGCACTCACCCACCTTTTTCTGTGGAGCGCGTGCTCAGTGGCTGCTGACAAGAGAGACTGTTGCTTGCAGTTAACATAGCCTGTCAAGATTCTAAAGCGTCAGTCTGGTCCCTGTTCTCCTGAGACTGGATCTCAATACACTAGATGACATTTTTCTTCTACATAGCAATAAAGAATGTTTTTCCTGCAGAAGTGTAAGAAAGCTGTAAGCTCACCCTGAGTATAAGAGATTATGCAAGTCCAGCTGGAGCACTACAGAACATCTTAGGACAAGGTCAGTGTACAGATTACCACAGCTAAATCCAAGACACCTAAGATATTTTATGCTACAGTTCAGAATCAATTTCTGCCACACATCATTTGTGCCATTTTGACCTTATTTGAAATCTCTTTATTACATTACTGGTAGATGCATAACTTACATTTGTAGTACGGCAAATGTCAAAATAAACTTTGTATGATTTACTGCCTATTCAATCTTTAAGAAATGCATTTTTAGGCATGTTAGAAATCAGATCATTAGAAATCAGAAATTCAAAACTGTAATTTGGATGGACTTTGTGCTGATTTGCTATTAGCTTCAAAAAACACAAACGACTAGTCAGAGGAAATAAAGGTGTCACTACTAAGACATCGTGTCCTTAATGAGTCTTCAATTTTTCTTTCTTCCAGATAATTGATAAAGTGTACACTTGAAGACATACTAGGGAGAAAGAAAATAAAGTACTACGAAGTAGTTTTGAGAAACAGATAAACTAGTAGCTGTATTGTGCTGAAAACATCAGAAGGCTTTAAAAAAGTGCCACAACTGACTGTTATCCATGAGAAAAGACTGGAGTGACCATAGCACTCCCATAGACTGTTAAATGCTGCCACAGACCAAGAACAATGCACAGTAATTTTTTATTACTACTATTATTTAAAAAATAATTGGATATCATCCTTTGTGTTTTCAAAATTCCATTGTGAAAACTGATCTCTGAAAAATGGTTTTAAGCAGCAGGCAACAACAGGCAAAAAGTCCTTTTCAAAACTCAAATTGAAAAGCACGGTTTTAAAGATTTCACATTTAATTTAAAATCTAAAAGAACCTCCCAATAATAATGCACTACTTTGTATAGTAAAACAGGAGTCTCTTTTAGTAGACTTCAGCAGTCTTTATAAAGATTTATGAATCACTTCATGAATTCCTGGCTTACTCACATGGGTGACTATAGTTATCTACTTATACTTCCCTTCTGCCCAACAAAAGAGAAACTTGGACTTGCCTCAGTCCAGATCTGTTCCCAAACAAACCACAGTGTGTTACTTGAGGAACTGCAAATTTAATTTTGTTTCTGGAACAATCAGGACCAGCTTGTAATTATAAGGAAATTGCCATCAAGAATTGTTGCCAAGAGCTGGAGACCACGCAGTCAGGAACCAGTCAGATTTGCAGAAGGATGCCCCTGCTTATGCTTGCTGGATGCAAAATCAGATGAGTAATGTTTTTGGAGCTGTCAAGTAGCCTCTTGCTTTTCAGAGGCAGCTTAGAAAACGTGTCCAGTCAGGCAATGACTAGATCAGACAGAAAGCAGTACAGATGAAAAAGTTACCAAACTGTACCTGTTTTGATAAGATTAGTGAAAATGGCATATACACAGGTCACTCTAAAAGCAATGTCTCCTATTTATTTCCATGGAAACTACAACAGATACAAAGAGCACGATAACACTGTTTTATAGAGAAAATTCTCAGCTACAAAACACCATTTTTCAACAGTCATCACCAGTAGCTATGCATTTGCAAAATCTGCACCAGTGGAGGTGCCCCACTGTTGCTGTTGCCGCTGCTGAAACGTACCACCACCACCTTACTGTGCTCACATTCACTGTTTGGGCTCCACATGTTAAGAACCCAAATACTAAATAACCCTCTGGGCTGCAGGACAACAGTATTCTCAATTTCATATTCCTAGAGCCTTTGTACTTTTCTGCTTTTCCTGTGGGTACTGTTTCAGAGTTGAAGAAGAAAAGTGGATTTTTCTAAATCAAGCAAAACATTGTTATTCCATATTACTTCAAAGCATGTGTTTCAGTTTTCCCACCTAGTAGTTTGCTGGGAAAATGGTTAATTTCAAGTATTCTGCAATTTCAAATACATTTGGAACAAAAAAATTGTTAAAAATTACACTGAAAAGAAAAGCAACTGCATTTGTCTATGAATTAAGAAAGAGAAGACTTTATCATTAATCCTTGTTACACTATTGCACACAATGCTACTAATGACAATTATTTGAGATAGGAATTATGTAACTATGTTGGATGTTATTTTGTCTTCATTCTCTCATTTTTCTGGAGTTTATGTCATTGCTACACAGCACCAATACTTATGGTAGCTTTCAATATGCTTCCAAAATGGAAATAGAGCATTAAGGCTGAAATCTTTGGTCTCTTATTCCTTCAGATGTCGCATTTTTCTCATTTCTTAATCACAATTGATTGGGTCACTACTCTGGTAACTGGCTGCATTATAAGTCTGTTTTTTATTGGGAGTTATAACAAAAAAATGGACAGCAGTAGTCTGGAAACATGCCTAAATGTTCCCAGAAACAAGATTTCATCTCAAATCAGTTGAAGTTTTGGCTTGACAGAGGACAAAGCCATGAGCTCCCTGTAGCAGGTTGTTGTCTTCAGCGGTGTCCCATGCAATGCTGCACCTTCTGATAATGTTCAGCGGGGAACAATCTCTCATGATTGCCTTTGATTTGTTAGATAAATCCAGAAAATCTGTGACAATCTCTGTTCTCTGCATCAAACATCCCTGTTCTGCATTCTCACATACTTTTTTTGCTTACAGTCTTCATACTGTGTGCCAGTAACTTCTCAGCTCCTCAATACCCTGTCAGTGAGGGATACTTTGTATTGTAATTCAGCACTCTGAAACTCAACATTTTGCACTGCAAGTTAGTCCAGCTAGCTATCAAACAAACAGAACCTAGGAACACTGATAAGGAAAGCTGTATAGTACAATTTTAAAAAAATCAATAATTTTCCCAAAGTCATGAATGGATTCACTTGGCCAAAATAACAAAATGCTGATTCGTCTTACCTGCCTATGATAAAGTATATTTATCTCCAGTGAATTTAAGTTGCAACTGATTTTTAATTTTTGTTTAAAAAAAAAAAAGAAGAAGAAGAAGAAGAAAAGAAAAGAACAAGAAAAAGAAAAAGGAAGGGAAAAGAAAAAGGAAGGGAATCTTTTACCACAACAGAAATACAAGTACTTGGCCAATACAAAGCATAATTATTTTCCATATTTTTGTTCAGCCTCCACCATCCTGCATGGCAACAATCCCACAGGAAGTTTCTATCCCTGCGCTGTCTCAGAGAAGCTGACAGCATGTACTAGTAGATTTTAATTCTATATCCATCTTACCAGGCATGAACAAGTGTCTAAAAATTCTTTTCATCCTCTAGCTTTAGGAGCACAGGAACTGCTCTATCAGATCAAACCAGTGGTCCACATAGCCCAAAGAAGGAGCAGGAGGAAGAAAGAAGTCTCCCTGACCGCACCACAAGTGCTTCAGTGAGATGAAGAGAGTAGAACTCAAGCAAGGAAGCTGTGAAAGGACACATCAAAATACATGTTTCTCTGGAGAAAGAGAGAAAACTTTAAAATCTCTGCCATTTTCTGTGCATACACTGTATCAGAAAACAGAGTTACCAAAGGAAAATAGTGCCTTCAGAAAAGAGAGAAAGCATGCACAGAAGAATTCCAAGATTTGCTAGGTCAGCTCTGGCACAGGTTCAGGATTAGACCTGCTGCCACATCCACTTTTTATGTAGTCTTTCATTTGTATATGTGATTTGCTCACTAACAAAAAAAGTGATAATGTCTCAGCAGCTAAACCTTGCAAGTACCCCAATCCTGAAAGAAATTACTGCACTGATTTCACAACCACCCTTTTAAGATCACTAACTAAAGGCTTTCTTCAAGCCAGACTGTTGTATGCCACAAAGGGCTTTCTAGTATGCGAACATGAGATGTCCCAACTCCTTGGTTAGAACCACTCAGAGACTTCTCCTTCTGGAAGCCTGGCTTGGAGCTACTCACTATTTTACAGCAAAGGCATAAAAGGAATATGATCACACACTCAAATAATCAAAAAGAGGCATTGTAACAGAACTTATTATAGCATTTCAGTAATGCATAATTGAACAGTTCAGTCCAAGTCAAAAAGCTTTTTCCTAGCTTTATGTAGTATTCTGGCATTCCAGTCAAGCCAGAGTGTGTCATGCTTCAGGGAAATACCACTAGCTTTGGTTCACAAAACAGTGAAAAAAAATCTGGAATACCATGCCAAAAGGAAAACCTCTGACATGGTCTCCCATTGGTTAACGGGCTAGTGCTTGCATAAAAGTGAGACTTACAAAGTAAAATGTGTATGCTGTCTTTGTGGGTTTTTTTTGTGACCGTGGAAGTTACTATTCAAAATTACTATAAATAATTTCAAGCATTTGGCAGCATCGGTGTTGTGACACTGAGTTGCACATTAACTATTCCACATAAAATCAGAATCGGTTTTCTAGTTTTTAAATAGATTGAGGTTTTTTCAGCTTTTCTGAATGGTCATGTCTTCTTTTATTAAAAAAAATCAGTAAAAACCCAAGAGTATATCACCTTTCATAGATTTTGGGTACCATAACCATGTCCCACCTTCACTGAACAGTTGCGATATTTCAAACTAGGGGAGCACTGAAAATCAGGATCAATGGGTGGGACCAAACAAAATGGAAATTTGCATTTTATTATGCATGTTTTCTCCTTCAGAGAATGAAGTATTTTCTTGGATCGACGTTCTCTGTCTGACTTGCACTCAGTACATAGAGTTTTGTACACAGAATGAAAACAGCAGGACATATGCCTCATGTTTGGTTCAGTTTCTCACATTAACAAAGCCTAATTCAGTTCACATTCATCCTCCCGTCGCCTTGGCAGAGAAAGAAAAGACGTTGTTCTCTATCCTACAGTCCATGGAGAGGTAGAGAAAGTGCTTATTTCTTTCTGACTCTGTCACTCACAAGCCTGAGTCTACTCTCCACAACGGAAGTGGACATCCAAATAGCCCCAGAGTCACGGAAGCTGCCAGGCCAGCTGAGATTGGGTTCAGACCGGGCGATGCAAGCAGTTGCAGTAATGTGTGAACAACCAAAGTCACATGCAGCATTTCAGGAACTGCACTCCACGAGGGGGATAAATCCCCTGTTTGGATCCCTAAACCCTGCAGTACTCTCAATGATGAGATGGACCTTTACGAGTCCATTCCAACTCATACCATTCTACGGGGATAAGCAGGGCAATTCACCTGTTTTGAAGCCACTATATGTTGTGCTTTGCACACCAAAGTATTTGTTTGTTTAACTCACATTTTCACAGCTACCATCATGTCCAGAAAGTGGTGGAAGTGACAGAAAACATGCAGGACCATTATGCACTGCATTAGATTCAAAATGTAGATTGTGTATTAGATTCAAAATGTAGATTGTGTATTAGTTTTTCTTTTAAACGTTTACCTTAATTTGTACTACGTCTTCTGTAATCAAATCAAAACTGCTTTAATACATTTTTCTTTTCTGAATTTAAATTGCCATATGTCTTAATGCCTGAATGAAGGTACTGGAACAATTTTTAAATCTAGAGTAGCTCCACAGAAAAATAGCACTTAAACCCTTTAGAAGAGAGTGTACACAACTAACATACGAGTAAGGAGTACTTTGTGCTAGCTTTTTATTTTTATTCTGTAGAGAACAGTAGTATCCTGAGGTGTGTAAACCATTCAAGACCTTTACGAGTTAAGTCATAGTGTAAATGTGTCTGCTATGGTCCTCCATGAGCCCAGAAATGGGCTACTGAGAAGATCACTCTCTTTTATCCCAATATAGTACTAGCTATTGATCTGTCCCTGGCTGTCACCTTGTGTGCTGATATTTGTTGGATAAGGACGTCAGATGGGTCGCCCACTTGACAGAAAACTTTACGTAGAAATAAAAGCAGGTTGGGCAAGAAAACAGGGGCAGTCTCAGAGTTTGCACACAAAGCCAAAGGCAGATCAGGAAAAGGGTCAGGACTGTGTGGCCAGGAGCGAGGAAGAAGGACTGAACCACTTTTGATTGTGAAATGGCAATCTCTGACTGATGTGTCAACAACTTTCAGTGGTTCTGAAACTGGCTGAATTCACTTATGTCATCTGAAAACAAGAAGTACTTTTGCCTGTTATCAATTCTCTGAACAACTCTGTTCTTTCATCTTACTGATATAAGGTGAAGTTACTATTGCTTTGCTCAAAAGAATTATCAGTAATCAAAATCTAGTGAACGTTCTTAGGTTTATAATTGGACTCTTTTGTATTCTCCAAATTACTGGAATTTCTACCACTCAAGGAAATTAAACACTTTGAAATATATTAATAACATACAGTAATTAGTCATTTAGAGCACTGAAAAATAATGATTTAAAAAGAAGTATCCATATACATATGTCATTATTCTACTTTCATCAAAGTGTGATAATACCATGCATTATATAAATAATTGGAGAGACTGATGAAAATAATTTAGAAAATGTCTGAAGATGGGAATTAAACCATTTCCAAGTACTTTTCACATCACTGACACATCTAATGTTATTGAAACAGCCAAGGATTTGTACCTAGCCCAATAAAATAAGTTCTGACTATAAATCAAGCTATCAAACCAATGAATTAAAAATAAAATCCATTCATTATCTATTAGTCTTAATAATAGAAAAAAAGCCAAGCTCCTGCAGAAATAGTCAGTATTAAGAGAATACCGAGAGAAATTTATAACTCCTATCGTGAGCAAACGGAAACATGAATCTCAGGGTCCCCATTCTGCAAGGTGTTACCGGGCTCCTCAGAAGTTTGAAGTGTTCTAACAAGTTCGACTTTCCTTGCTTAGGGTGTTGGTGGATAACGAGAGGTTTGGAAGAAGTCTCTGAAATGGAGATGGATGCAAAGTGCCCTGAGTCACCACCAGACTGGGTTAATGGAGTCCTCTTCACTTCTCCTTCCCTGGGTAAATCCACCCAGAGCAATTGATACCCTGGGGCTATGCATCAGCAACTTTCTGAACACTATCAATTCCATTTCCACTGATCCTGGCAGCTCTGAGGGCAGTTCTGACTCAGGCTCAGTGCGGGACAAGCAGGAGGTGGTCTTACCTCTCAGAGTCTGCAACTGAGAGAAGAGGTAACTGGGAAGGAGGATGGAGAGAACTACTCTGTACGTTACATCCTGGGGAGGAGTGGCTGCTGGGCTGGGACAAGGACACTGCCCCAGCCGCTGTTCCACTTCGACTTGTCTGCGTGCTGGGGAACACGGTCACTGAAACCAAAAGGAGAGAAATAACCTTCATCAGGCAAGGCATAAAAAGTAACTAAATAAACTCTGTTGCTCCCAATCGATGCTTTCATAAAATCAGGAATGATACAGTTGCGTGCCTTGTCTTGGGAATTTTGTCTGAATGAGCTGCAATTCTCTTATAGCTTCATAGTGTAGAAGAGATGGCAAATATATACTAAGAAAGATTTTTTAGAGCTAGTGAAAAAACAAAACACATCATTTTGTAAGTAGAGAAATACTTTCTATATTTCCCTAACTGTAATAATTTCAAATTTCTTGAAGATTTCAACCCAAACTCAGATATTGTTATTATTACTCCCAGATTGCCCAGTAAAATACGTAAAAATACTAAACTAACATTAACAGTTTTATAATTTTCTATGAGATTGCTTTTGCATGTACTTTGAGCAAGAAAAGGTTCTAAATGATTAAACTAAAAGCTGTCTTAGTTTCTAACTGAAACTTACTCTCAGTGTCTGCTACAAAGCTGTGTTTTGGTTCTAGAAAGAAAACATGGCTGATAACACCCGGCAGCGCTGAACAGAACCAAGGACATTTGTATGTCTCTGCCAGGAGAGTAAAGAGGCTGGGGGGGACCGCAGGGAGCTAGGAGGGGACAAGAATGGGGCAGCTGACCCAAACTGACCAAAAGGGATATTCCATACCATATGACATCATGTAATATAAGGAAGGGAAGTGAGCAGGGAGGGCCCGTTTGCTTGGGGATTGGCTGAGCATCGGTCGCGGTCGGTGAGCGATTGCTTTGTACAATCACTTATTTTGTATATAATTATCATTACTGTTATTGTACTCTATTTTTCTTTCTGTTAGTAAATAGTTTTTATCTCAACCCCCGAGTTCTACCTTATTTCTCGATTCTCTCCCCCATCCCAGCTGGGAGGAGGGAGGGGGTGAGCGAAAGGCTGTGTGGGCTTTCCAGGCCTGCCTGCTGAAACCAGAACAAAGCATTACAGGATTCCCTCCAAAAGCCCCAATGAGTTTACCAGAAATCCTGTTGTCATCTTATTTTCAGAAGTTCCTTAAATTAGGAATTAAGAGCCTGATGACCAAATCTTTCTGAAAATCTAGTTACTCAATTACTTTTACTGACACTCGTGTCAGGTAGTATATGTTGAGGGGCAGCCAAATACATGCTCTTAAATATTTTATGAATTCAAAGCATCAAGGATAGGCTGTCCACATTAAGAAAATGAGCTGTCACTGTTTGGTTGTCGTATCTTTCAGTCTTTTTATAAAAGCTTTGTTTAAGCCTAGTTTACAATATGAAATTCTACCTATAAAACTTACATTATATTAGTGAGTATGTTGGAGCTAATGACTGAAAGTCATTGATAAAACTACTTTCCTCACCTCAGTAACACCCTCACCTCCTTCACGGTGCAGTTGACGGAGCACTGGCACAGGCTGCCCAGGGAGGTTGTGGAGTCTCCTTGTCTGGAGATATTCAAGACCTCTCTGGATGCCTACCTGTGCGACCTGCTGTAGGGAACCTGCTTTGGCAAGGAGTTGGACTCAATGATCTCTAGAGGTCCCTTCAACTACTGCAATTCTGTGATTCTGCGAAAATCCTAGAATTTAAACCAATGCTGCCACTGGTAAAAAGTCTTTCTACAGCTAAAACACCTGCAGTCCTAGCAGAACAAATACTGTTTTAGGACACAGCCCTGCCTTCAAGAAAATGACTTCTGAGGTCACAATTCTGAATGATGCTGCCCAGGTGATTCTGGAGGGAGGTGATTCTGCCCCTCTACTCTGCTCTCGTGAGACCTCCCCTGGAGTATTGTGTCCAGTTCTGGGGCCCCCAACACAAGAAGGATGTGGAGTTGTTGGAGCGGGTCCAGAGGAGGGCCATGAAGATGATCAGAGGGCTGGAGCACCTCCCCTACGAGGACAGCCTGAGAGAGTTAGGACTCTTCAGCCTGGAGAAGAGAAGGCTGCGGGGGGACCTGATAGCAGCCTTCCAGTACCTGAAGGGGGCCTACAGGAAAGCTGGGGAGGGGCTTTTTACAAGGATAGATAATGACAGAACAAGGGGTAATGGTTATAAACTGGAAGAGGGTAGATTTAGACTAGATATAAGGAGGAAATTCTTCCCTGTGAGGGTGGTGAGACACTGGAACAGGTTGCCCAGAGAAGCTGTGGATGCCCCCTCACTGGAAGTATTCAAAGCCAGACTGGATGGGGCTTTGGGCAGCCTGGTCTGGTGGGAGGTGTCCTTGCCCATGGCAGGGGGTTGGAACAAGATGATCTCTAAGGTCCCTTCCAACCTGAACCATTCTATGATTCTGTGATTCTATGAAGATGAAAAGAGTGGAAGTCCAGCTCTTTACCCAAGTCCTCAGCTCAGTAATGTGTGAGCCAACCTATGTGATACATCAGGTACTCAACAGGCAAAAGCAGAACTAAAGAAAGGCTCAATAGTGTAATTTTGCTGTAACTTCATTCAATAGCAGTCCTGGATATGTTTCACCTTGTGGAGATGACAGACAATGAGAACCCAGACAAGAAAACACTTTGTGAATAAAAATACCGAATACAGATGCTGTGGAGGTAATGTCAAAGATTAGGAAAAATACATGTGAGTCACATTGGTGGCCAGAGCTGGAGGAATGGAGATTGCCCTACCATGTGGCAAGGATGGCAAATAAAAACACCTGTGGCTGCCCTCTGCACTATGCCATGATGCTTGCTAATTCTTATATGTCCCAGAGCCTCCTAATGACAACATAAATGACAGCTGATATCTGACAGCTGAAGGCCTCCTAAACCTTGGAAAGACACAGAGGATGCGGATCCCACAGTGAGATGAGAGAACATCTAAACCAATAAGGTACCACAGTACGAAAGAGACCTAAGACAAGAGCAAGGCGGCTTCTGTTTTTCTTCACTTTCCTCATAAACCCCCAAAGTCATTCTCTTCACTCCCCTCTCTCAGATCAGCATCAGGATGAATGCAGAGAGAAAAAAAGGAATATCCTTTAGAATTTACTATTTTATGCTTATATGCAGCACAAAAGAAAATACTGAAAAACAAATGAACATTCTGACAGAATACATAGAGAGAATATTTAACATAAATCAGTACATTGCAAAAGAAAACTCTGCTTATCTAAATAAGAACAGAAAAAAAATTACTCCTTGCAAATACAGAATAACTTGCATTTTTTTCATGATAAAATCACTGAAACGTGTAAGAAAACATAACAGCCTGGTTTTCCAGTACTGTGATCTTTTCATTTAAAACAAATTATTTCAAGGCTGAATTAGGAGTAAAAAATCTGGATGACGAATAGGTTTTCAGCAAAACACAGCAAGAGTTGCTCTTCTCTGTCATAGCCAAAGGTGAGGACTTCAGGTAGGTATTTTGTAAGCTGTGCTTGCACGTTTCTAGCCACGCTTGGCTGCAGTGGTAACACAGGCTCCCACAGCTCTACAGGAGACCTGGCAACTGTCCCTGAGAAAAAAACTACCTGCAGCCAGGCATGGGCAACCACTTGTCATCTGAAAAAGCTGCTTTCTCGGAACTAGAGCATCCTAAAGCCCAATGCAATATTCACCATTGTAGCAGATCTAATGCTGTAGTACTTTTTTGCTACATTTCCCAGCATTTTCTCTGTATTTGTTTCTGTTTCTGATGAACAGAGAGCACACAGTGTAAAATAAAAGCTAACCATAGCAGGGGCCAGAAGTGCAGGAAGGATATTTATGGAAGAAAAAGCATATATATTATCTGCAAAAACACACTTCTACACAGGATATGTCAAATGATCACACTGTGACAGAGTAGCATTCCTGTGCTCCCACAACATCTTGTAAAGAAGCCCTCAGGAGCAGAAGCATGAATGATGCTGTGGGAAACTACACAGTGCCCACATACATCTCAACATGCCTTCTGGCTCTGCAGTCTGTTGCTGCTGCATACAGGTACTATGCCAGCAATAGCACCTCTGTGGGCATGCAGTGAAGTGAAATTGCAATGCTGGCAGCTGCTTCTCAGAGGAAATGCTACTATTAAACTTTCTAGTGTAGACATGGCATTGGCCCAAGCTGCTACTCAAGTCTGGTAAATACCAGCTGAAGGGAAACACTGTCAGCCACTGGCACTCCACAGACTTATAGCAGTCAACAAATACCGTCAGTGACAGGTCATTTCCCCAGTAGAGCTGGTCTTAAGACACTGACAGAAAACTCTGGATACTATTTAAGAAATTGCTAGATAACTTGATCGCTTTTTTTTGGGAGTTTTTCTACTGCTTTAGCTGTTAAATGAGTGCTGTTTGCTTGAAGTGCTGGCAGGAAATACACACACAAAGGAATGTCTTTTCAGTGCCTGATCCCATTAAACAGCTGATTTGAATGGTATGAGACTGAAGAAATGCTCATGGCCACCAGAATTCTCACTGACTCCAATATATCACTGGTCCACATAGAAAGACACAAAATTAGGTGTATTACTTAACAAAAATGGTCCCCACAGGAAGGCTTTTCTCCCAAGCAATACAAAATGAAATGATCCAGAAAGAGTAATTTCAAAAACATTCTATACTCTGGAAAATAAAAAAAAAAAAAAAAAAAAAGAATTTTTGCTGCTGTTCCTCTGTGTCCCTCACATACCTCAAGCTGCACCAGTTTACAAGATGAAGTGCCCATTGGTCTTGACTGTGAACCTCAGATTGGGTTACACCCACAAAGAAAAACCCATTACAGCCACAGAGAGAGAGGAGTCATATTTTTGTTTCTGAAGTCTCAGCACAAACCAATTTATCAAAATATAAGCATTTTCCATGAGAATATCTCTACAGAGACATTGTCTCTATGAGAAGCTAAACTCGTGCATTCTCATAATATATGGGAACAAAGTAGGTGGATGGGAGAGGAAAAGTTGTTTCTGAACAAGATTCCTTTAGAAAAATGACAGAAAAGTAGCATTTAAAAAGTTACAGAATCCAAAACTGGTTTTCCTTTTTTTTTTTTTTTTTTAAATGGAGCCAGAAACATATAATTTCATGCAACATTTTTAAAAAGAAGAATAATTACCCTTCCCTTTTGCAAATTATCAACAACGGTATAATTTACCAGGTTGGATTTATTATTGTGAAATCAGCATTCCATCTATTTCTATCCCCAAAATACCTCTGCTCTTACCACTACCACCATTAATTTGGAGTAGGTCAGAGAATTCTTTCCATATAGAATATGACAGTGTGAAGATTTTGTTTTGTAGCTCAGAACCAATTAAAATTACATATTTACTAATTTACAAGAGTGGCTTTTTAAAATTATGTTAAACATAGTTCTTTAGGGAACACTTACGAGGTCCTTGTGAATGAGGAATTTAGTAGTAAACAGAAGGAAAAAAGTGAAAGGCTTTTTGCACTTGGTGGCATCCATACATTCTTCCCTTTTCCCTTCCCTAGGGAGCACATGCTTCTTTGCAGGACTTCCTGGCCTGCATAGAAATTTCTGGCATATGCTCCACTGAGCACATGCGCAAATATACTCAGTGTTAACAGTGAGTGGTAAGACCAGCAAATATAAAAAAACATGCAGTCTGTGTTGCACTGAGCCTGCTCAGCTCATCTGGAAATCTGAAGACTTCAGCGTGCATGCAACTTAAGAGTCTACTGTGCATTAAAAAGTAGAGCTGAAGTCAAAATTAGAGAACAAAGATAATCCTGTCTCTAAAGTGGGTCTGTTGCAAGGGATAATCTGCTTTTATGGTCTCTGTATCTTTCTCCAGATGTTCTGGAGACAGATCAGAGATACTAGAGGCATCCAAGTACCCGAAGCACTCAGAAAGCTGAAGAACTTACAGTCTATCTACTCAAGATATTTGGGGAGAAGAAGCAAACAAGTCTAGGGAAGCACCTGGTACATTAATAGAGTCTTGTTATTTGGAGAATTACTCAATCAAATTATGAGGTTGTAATTTTTGAACATTTTTTGATCTCTTCTCTGAGGTGTACACAACAAATATTTATCAGTCTTGTTGACTGGTCCTTGCACTGCTGGGCAGACGAACTGATCATTAGTTGACAAAGGTAGACATCCTGGAAACACTTGTAGCTTCTGTTATTAAGAAGTGGTGAAATTCCTCAAGCAATGAAGTGGAGTCTAGATTGGGATTTAAAGTTCTTTCTGCCATGGCATCTTTACATCATATTATATCCCAATCTTTCAAGATAGATTCTCCATTTCAGAGGATGGCAGTTTCTTAAGTTCTGTCTCACTACGAAGAATGGAACCAGAAATGGTACAGCTACCTTGTTGCTTACACTGTGCCAATTCATCAATGAATCTTGTCTACTTCATAATACAAACTCAACCGTTACTCTAAGTTTTGGAAAACCATTAAGCTCTCTCTTAATGAAAATTATAAACTCAGAAATAACACTGAAGAATAGAGGGGATACGTCTGAAGGGAAAGAAAATATCCTCCTAATAATATGTAGGAAAATAATTTTAACACTTTTCAATACACTATAATTTGTGTATGGTCCTATCTGGTAATATGTTACACTTAGTAGGAGTTCCAAGTATGTACGCCATACTTATATTAAGCAAAAAAGGTGACAACAGAAATCCTTTTAATTGTTCATTACTATAAATCATCTCTTCTTTTGCATTCCTTATGTATCAAATATAACACTGTTTTTCATTGTCATGGCCATTCATGTCTCAGTTCTTCCTTTACATTCTTCTTTTCTTCTACTACTGAGCTGTAGCTGCTATCCAAGGTTATCAGCTTTAACAAACAGACTATATTTCCCTAACACATCTTCCACACTGCTCATCATACCTAATGGTTAAGGAGCTCCTAAGCTAGAACAAATGCTTTTATAAAATTATTTCTTTTTTTCAGTATATGTTCTCTATCTTCCTCTTTAAACTATCTACTGCCTACTGTTATTTTAGACATAAACTCCTTTAGGAAAGAATTCTTTCTATTATGCATGCAGAGCACCTAGCTCAGTGTTACTTCATTGCAGGAAAAAAAGCCACACACAAAAATAAGTGGTATTTAAGTAAAGCTCACCTTAAGTCACAGGCATGAGAACAGTTACACTGGAATATCACAGTGCTGGAGCATATGACATTTAAAATATAGTTAGAATCTCATCGTAAAACTTTCCGTAAATTTCTTTATCAAATCTTGATTTCCAACTTGCAAAAAATGTTCGCTCACTTCAGGGCAAAACAGGGTGTGATATTCAGTAACAATTTATTAGTGATACATTCTGTTTTAATTTTAACATGAGTGGCAGAGCTTTAACCAAACACCACAGTAAAAATACAAATATTTTGTATTGCATTATTTGTAATTCTTTCAGCCTTAGGGGTTCTAGATTGCAGTACATAAGGCGTATTGATATGTGTTCACAGTAGAAAAAGCTTCATTTGTATGTTCTTAATATGAATAAATTGCTCAGCTCTTCATTCTAAGAACAGAATAAACCTAAGCATTTTTAAAAACAGAGACCTAGATTTTATCAGAATTTTTACACTTTACTAGGAACAGATTTTGAATTTCTGTTTCATGCATAACCCTAGGAAAGTATGTATGCTTGCTTAACTTGACACCAGTAAATGTGTAAGGCTCATTGACTTCAGCAGATCTGCTCCTGTGAGGATAATTAACGATACGTTTTTTCACACGTAAGATCACACCTTTAGTTAGTTCAAATCAAATTTTATTTCCTTCACAGGAAAAGAAGGACCATAATAAAAACAGTTTTCACTGTTCAGGAAACTGACGCAGAGCGATTACTTAAAATGAATTCTCAAATATTACATCTTATGTAAGCATGTCTTTGTAACCATGTGCTTTTGGATATTGGTTTTATTTTTTTAAAAAATATAAGAGGACATCTCTATATAGCATTCTATAAAGACAAATTAATTTACTGGTGGTCATATTTTCAGTAACTTGGTGTTTGTTTTAAGCAAAGGATCTCTCATGTTACCTCACTGTATTAATAAGATTATACTCTGTTCAGATTTCTTTAATGAAGTCACAAAGGCCATAAGATCAGACAAGCATTTTAGCAATCCAAAGTTTAAGTAATAGATATGTAATCAATAAGATTATTAAGTTTATTTAAATATATCTGTGTCTGCAGATACTGTAACTGTACAGAGAAACAGGGATAATTCTAGGTATTGTTGCCTAAGTGGAAATGGACTGGTATCTAAACATCTACTTTTGTTATCACTTACATATTTCTAATAGTTGGCTTCCAAACATTCACTGGGTAGCTCTCTTAGGAAAGAAGAAAGTCTGCCCTTGCTTTGAATGGGCATAAACTATACGAAATGCAAACTTCAAGTAAGAAAAGTTTGAAGGCGTTGGAAAAACGGAAACCCATTTTGTTTCTACCTGAAAAGTAGCACAGATACATTTCAGCTAATACATCCTCTATCAGTTCCCTCTAAAAATTGCGTATTTTATTTTTCAGAAAAGTCTCAAAGCTTTCCTTTGTATTTAAAAAATACATTGTTGCTTTCAGAGAAATTGAAAGAGTAATTTGCCTATTAAAGTACACTTAAGCTTTCCCATGTTTTGCACATTTGGGGCAAGAATAATGTTGCCATTCCCTCCCTGCTCGCTCCCAGTGCCTCCCTTTTGGAGTTATCAAACTTTGCCATATAGTATATTATTAAGTAGCAGCTTTAAAGAGTAGTTAATGAAACAATTAATTTCAACTGGATCAGGTTGTTGTCAAAATGAAGTGATAGGGATTAATTTATACCTGACACAATGCTCTAACCCAACTGATGTGAAACGACACTAGTATCTTCTCTGTAGCATGAAAATAAAACTGGGAGAAATTTGCCAATTTAGAGATAGTTGAGAACACGTGTAAGGGAAAGCAATTCATTAATTATAGAGAAGGGATGGGACAACCACCGTCCAGAAAGGAGGTGGATGTCCCCTCCCTGGAGACATTCAAGGTCAGGCTGGACCAGACTCAAAGCAACTTGATGTAGCTGTAGGCATCCCTGTTCATTGCACAAGAGTTGGACTAGATGACCTTTAAAGGTCCGTTCCAACTCAAATGATTCTACAATTCTAAACTAATGCGGAAAAGAGTAAGTTTAGAGAATAAAAATTGCTGCACAATAGAAGCAATGTCAAGTCAGAAAAAACAAACAAATGATTGTATAAAAGTCTGACAGTCAGTAGTGCTGTAAATTCTAACTGTTGACAGATGAGGCATGAATGTGGTCACAAAAAGTATGCCACTGTCTCAGAAGTTGTCTATGGGACCCGATGACTACAGACAACTGCCAGCTAAGGGCTGGTTGGAGACAATTGCTTCACTCAGCTTAGGAACCTGACAAGTCATGGGCAGTGGTTTGTTCAAACAGCTGTCAGCCTAGATTTAGATTCACCCAGCAGCCTGAATTGTAACTCTGAATCATAGTCTGGAAGCCAGACTTGCAAAAGAGCTCAGTGCTACACAGAATACAGTGGAATTCCCCTGTGAAAATGTCTTGAATTTCTGAAAACCTGGTCACAGCTGTAGGCACTGCACTCATGACGTACCATCCCCACCTAGCTTCCACCTTATTTAGGCACTTGAAAAGGAAAAGCTGAGTCTTTTCTTCTCTAAATTTCAGTTATGTAGTAAATCATTCTTTTGAATCTAAATATTCCTCACCATCGAACTCCCTCTCAAAGTACAATATGAAGTAAACAGATGTAACTAATATCATGTCATTAAAGGATCCCTGGCTACCAACATGTCCTTAAAATCTGAACTTTCCTTTAGCTCTCAGGTAACAGGTGCCACACAGCATTCCCTACCATAGGGAACGTGCTTTCAGCGGGGGGGCTGGACTTGATCTCTAGAGGTCTCTTCCAACCCCTGCAATTCTGTGATTCTGTGACAATCAGATAAAGGCATTTAAAGGTTAACAGCCTGCAAGTAATATCAACTGTTTCATAAATTCGGATTTCACAGCTTTAAATCATAGCTTTAATTTTCCTGATTTCTGTCATACAAGCCTACACAGCACGTAGTTCATGGCAACCTTGACAAAAACATACGATAAAACTGTTATGTTTCCAAGCCTGTCAGTAAAATAAACCACTTACTGAAGTAGCCACTTCATATAATGTAATTTTCAGCACTTATATATCATTCAGCCAATTCTTTCACTTCCTACGTCTGGTTCTCAATTAGAAGTTGGACTACTGGAAGATGTAAAGCATTCTGTTTTACAGTTAAAAACAGATGTCTTCATAACCACTAGAATACTGCATTAAAACATTAACATCCTACCCACTGTTTTCCTGAGGACTGAAATATATTTTCACTCCTAACTTATCAAATGTTCCAAATATAGCTGAAACATGAAAAGCTATTGTACATTTAGCCATGCACGACAGTTTGGTGTCTTAATATGATAATCTCAAATATTTAATTCAAACAATAAAAATAGGATTATTACATTTATAGCACAAATGTGCTTATTGTTGTACTTAGAACATTAGATCTCATAATGAAGCATTTAAGCTCACTGTATTAGAAAACTGGTATGTGACCTATGAATAATGAAAAGTAAAAATATTCTCCTTATATCCAAATCAAGGTTAATGAATTCAAGCTGTGTACAAGTAGACATCAGTTGCAGAAGTGAGCAGCCTGATCTAGTGGGTGGCATCCCTGCCCAAAGCAAAGGGGTTGGAAACAGATCTTCGCTGAGGCCCCTACCAATCCAAGCCATTCTATGATTCTATGGTGAATTGCTAGCAGAATGTCTATAGAGAAAAAATACCGTGGTCAGTCTTTTCATGGACAAAATTAGATTTCCCTTCCCTTTCAAAATAAGATATATGTAAAAATCTGTTTTAAATCTTTTCATATTACTTCACAATTTCTGTTCTTCTCATAAAATAGACATGAATTTTAGATTACTCTGTAAAATCATCCCTAATCCTAAGCAAGCAGTAAAATAGGAGGCTGGTTTTTTGTCTTTTCTATACCTGGGTAAATGTCATGAGCAGGCCCCGGGGAGTGTCCCAATGCGTTATCTGCAGCATTGTGTGGTGATGGGGTTGTCTGGAGGGACTGGATTGTGAGGCAGTCATTCAGGATATCCTGTCCAAGCTCTGAGCTCGATCGCAACTGAAACACAAGAGATAAGAAAGGAGAAACCAATATAAGAGAAATTATAAAGAAGAATGAAGAAATGTTGAGGGGTTAGATAAAGGAATTGAGCACAAGCAGAATCCTTTTCTTTTAAATTCTGATTAATATCCTTCCATTACAACAGGTATTTCTCAAATCTGAGGGAGGAAACTCTTCCTCATGCTTTAGAAGACTGTATTCAGGACAAAAGGCAACTTGTACAGATAGGACTTTGGACAGATGAACTTACATGTACCCTCTTGCAATATACCGTGAAAGATAGAAGGATGTCCCAATTCATGGATAATGGAGACTTATTAAATGTCTGTGATCTCTTATATCAGCAGAACAATACAATGAAGAATATAGACATTTTCCTGCTTTTTTGGCATCCTGTACCAGCTCACTGTAGGACCAGAAAGCATCTGTGGTATGGGCAGAGTAAATGAGAGACTGGGAGTGAACAGCCAGGCATTATATCACCCAAAATGGTGAAGGAGGATGGAAGTGGCACCACCATGAAAGGTAAGCAGGTCTAAAATACAACCCACACCTCTAGCAAACTCCTATGGGGAGAAAGAGAAATGACAGGAACTTCTGTTCATCCTATATTCAGAAATGAAGAAGCAAAAGCAAGAGGGAAGGACTGCTCTGGTGAGGTCACATCTGGAATACTGTGTCTGGTTTTGGGCTCCCCTGTTCAAAAATACAGGGATCTCCTAGAAAGAGTCCACTGGAAGGCGACAAAGATGATAAAAGGCCTGGAGCATCCCCCTTATGAGGAAAGGCTGAGAGCCCTGGGTCTGCTCAGCCTGGAAAAGAGAAGACTGAGAAGGGATCTTACCAATGTTTATAAATATCTAAAGTGTGGGAGGCAAAGGGACGGGACCAGGCTCTTCTCAGTGGTGTGCAGTGATAGGACAAGAGGCAATGGCCAAAAACTACAACACAGGAAGTTCCACATGAATATGCATAAGAACTTCTTCACGGTACAGGTGACGGAGCACTGGTACGGGCTGCCCAGGGAGGTTGTGGAGTCTCCTTGTCTGGAGATATTCAAGATCTCTCTGGACACCTACCTGTGCGAGCTGCTGTAGGAACCTGCTTTGGCAGGGAACTGGACTTGATGATCTCCAGAGGTCCCTTCTCACCCCTGCAATTCTGTGATTCTAAATGCAACTGCACAATCATAGAATCATAGAATGACCCGGGTTGGAACGGACCCCAAGGACCATCACATTGCAGCCCCCCCTGACACAGGCAGGGCCACCAACCTCCAAATTAGGTACTAGATCAGGTTGCCCAGGACCCCATCCAACCTGGTCTTGAACACATCCAGGGTCGGGGCATCCGCAACCTCTCTGGGCAGCCTATTCCAGCACCTCACCACTCTCTCAGTAAAGAACTTCCCCAGAAGTCTAATCTAAACCTTCTCTCCTTCAGCTTAAAACCATTCCCCCTTGTCCTATCACTGTCCACTCTCGCGAAAATTTGGTTCCCCTCCTGTTTATAATCTTCCTTTAAATACTGGAAGGCCGCAATGAGGTCCCCCTGCAGCCTTCTCTTCTCCAGGCTGAACAAGTCCAGCTCCCTCAGTCTGTCCTCGTAGGGGAGGTGCTCCAGCCCTCTGATCATCTTTGTGACCCTCCTCTGAATCCTCTCCAACAGCTCTATGTCTGTCCTGTACTGGGGGCCCCAGACCTGGACACAATACTCCAGATGGGGCCTCACGAGGCCAGAGTAGAGAGGGACAATCACTTCCCTGATCCTGCTGGTGAACCCACTCCTGATGGAGCCCAGGATGCCATTGGCCTTCCAAGCTGCAAGAGCAGAAGACCCACTACTGTCCTGAAAGATTTTGATACTCAAATGTCTCCTGATGATATGCACTAGTATGAAACTGTTTCAAGAGAGCAGATAGTTATGTTACACCTAAGCATCACAGGTGTGGTGACTAAAAGAGAGATTACACGTGTATATGCAGACTGTATTTATTCTCTTAAAAATCCGATAAATCGATGTTAAATCAGAGCGTAAACTAACTTTTTGAGGTACATTTGTTATTCTAGAACATATTGAAATTGCAGAAAAGAAAGAAAGAGAGAAGAAGAGGAAGGGAGAAAGACTCTGTCAGATGCTTTTTATTTATTATCCATATTTACAACCTCCTATATGTCCAAATGTTTTTTCCAGAGTAGCATGTATGGTTGTCTCATGTCTACTGTTCACTACTTATTCTATTTTTACTGCTCATATGAGTAACATGTCTTTTTCATGAAATAGGGTGCATATGAAATTAAATGCCAAATATATACAGAACTAAACTCTTATCAATTATATTTTTGTAAAGCAACCATCCACTACACATCCCTAACATTTTGTCTTCAGTTAAAAAAACCATAAAGGTGAAATAATAATTGACCAGATCTAACTGCTGTTTCTTTCCCTGTTCCAAAGACAATACCCTTGTTTGCAGCCTGGGCTGCAGAGTTATCAAACAGCTGTAAAAGACAGTTGGCCCTCGCCTTGACTTCTACACAAATTACACCTCAGCACAAAAATCCTGGCATCCTCACAGCAATACAACGCATCCCTTTTGATCACTCAGCTGAGCACCAGTACAATCACTCTGTGACTGAAATGTTGCCTATTTCTCTGTGAGAACCATAACATCAGAAAGTTATCTTGACGAATGATGAAATTAGTAACTGAAAAGTTTGCCATGCTGAGCACAGAGATTTTCAGCTTGCTGCAGTATAGCCCAAATTTATGCCCGGCCAAGGTGCAAGTTAACAATCAACCACTCAGCTCACTGCTAACTTCCCAGTATTAAATACTTGTTCTAAAAGGCAATTTTTCATCTCCAATAGCTCAGTTGCATGGAAGATTTGACAAGTTTTATATTTAGAAATCTGAGCATTATTATATGGGAATGGTTGATTTCCAAATATAAAATGTGACAATTTTTTCTAATATACAAATTGCTGTCAGTCATAATTCACAATTTTTTTACTCCTATGATAACCAACTAATGTTTATCACCTTCCAGAACACTGGATTGAAATTCTACTGTTATATTAGCATTTTATCTATAACTAAATAATTACCCAAGATGAAGTGACACAAGCAGAAATAATTAAAACAGAGTAAGATTCTACATTCTTTGACTTTCAGCGTAAGTATATTTGAGTCCAAGAGCAGAGACAAGCTGTTGGTTTGATGCATGACATACTTTCAAAGAAAATGTCTCCTTAAAAGAAAGGATTGTTTTAAATTTTAAATTTCTCTAAACAAATTTGTTTTATCCAAGGTATTGTTTTATCTGGCTCATTTCTTCAGCTTTATTCCTGTTCAATAGGAATCTGATGCCATCAAGGAAAACATCTGTTTATGAACATGCTTGGTTAGAAGAGATGTAGTTTTGGCCTTTTTAAACATGATTAGTTTATTTCCAGCCACACAAGATAGGATCTCAGCAACATCAAAGCCTGCCTCTGTATACTCTCATTAACTCCAGTAACTCTTCAGGAAAGACCAGGCTCCTTCAGTCACTCAAATATGCCAGTTATGTCATCAAATCAAAACATTTTAAATCTCGTTTTGGGTAAAGCAGGCTTACTGGACACTAGTAATTCTGTCCACAAAGTACAGCAGTTCCATACATAAGAGAGATATTGGTTACAGTTTACTCTTTCAATGCAGGTTAGATCTGTGTCGGCTTTGTTAAAAAAAAAAAAAAAAAGCAATAAACTCTACCCTCCCTCCCTTCAAATCCCAACAAAAATGAACAATGAAACAGCATGCAACCATGAATACTGCCATGCTTCACTGAGCGAAGTTGCTTTACACTAAGTACTAAAGCTTTACAAATACGGTTTTGCTTTTATTATATAGCTAAGGAGGAATTTTAGTTATTAACTGACTCTGTGTTAAGTTTATTAAGCACTGCTTGCCAAGGAGAGAACAAGCCAGGGGTCTTCCATGTGTTTTTGTTGTCTGTAAGTTAAATTGGCATTGGAATAGGGAAGCATGATCTGTCTACACTGAGATACACATTTTATCAATATTTTTAAAGGAATGGCCAGAAAAAAATATTTTCTTCCACTGTTAGACTCAAATTATGTCCTGTTAGCATCATGACACTGACAGCACACAGATGTGACTACTGGAAAACCACAAGTTCAAGTCAAAGCCATGCTGTGCTCTGTCTACACATACTATAGGTTTCCTTGCTAAATCATCCATTTACTCATGCAGACCAGCGTCAAGGTCCAGTGCTTTCTTGTACAGAACTAATCCTTGTTAACAATAGATTGCACAAGTTCATACTTGCTAAGTGTCCTAGTTCTTGCATCTGGAGGCTACTGACGTTGTGGAACAAAGAGGCACTGTAGACAGAAGGGATTCCTCAACGACCTGTGTTTATAGTGAATCATCTTGGCAGTATTTCTAGAGAGTTATAGTACTATTCTAATTGTCTACAACAGCTTTCAGATAAGCATGCACAATATTCTTATCTGCTCTTACATTCCGTTTCAATTAAATGTTAGGCCAGGGAAACAGAACAAAAGTGGAATTAAACTACCCTATATGGATAGCGCAGATGTTAGGTCCTACACAAGAAATAATTAGTTTTACTCCACTAAAAGTCTCACTACAAACATTTGAGTTGAAATACAATAGTAGTTTCCATCTTTGTAACCTACCTTAACTCAAGAAAACATATCACAAATGTTTTTTTCAGCCTCTTGATTTAAAAATCAAAAGCACCTGGAATCTACACAGTTAGTTAACTTCGGGAAATTGTAAGTCAAGAAGAAGTTCTGATTTTGAAATAGTATTACAAGAGGAGAACACTTATGTTAAGACGGGTGAAAGTGAAATGAATTTTACCTTTATTATACATAGAACAGGAAGTTTCCCTTGGATGGGTATTATTCTAAACTGTGAAACAGTTTGAGTTATTTCCTCATTAAAATGATATGGAACATAAAGAACACCATTTAAACAGGAAAAAACACAGCCAGAATAGATCCTAAAGGAAACTTCAAATTAAAAAGAATGAAAGTGACAATATTACTTGAGCAAAGGGAAGTACAGTTTGAGTGAGATATATTGTAAAAGTGGCCATGTTCTGAAATAAACAGAAGAATAGGCTTGTCCACAGTTCTACTGAAAACTGATTACTCTTTTGCCCTACATATTTTTAAGTACTGTTTTTTAACACAGACGATTCCTGAGGATGCTTCTTGTTGTGACATCCACTGTCTTGGAGAAGTCCACATTTTCACAAATGTTGCTTTCTTTTCATTTTCACTCTAATCATAGGACTGGAAAGCATCTACAGAGAAGAGTGTGTGTGTAGACACACACACATTACCTCTATCCCTGCCCCATATCAGATTTTATCAAACCTGAAAACATACAACAGCCTTATTAGAAATGCTGCGTACTTGGTACCTATGACTGCTCCTATTTCATCCTTTTTTTCTCGCTGTTCTAAGAGGCTTGTAGCTATTTTTTGTGTGAATAGTAACCTAGACATGAGCTGTGCCATTCAAAAAGCAGGAAAAAATCTGACACTCTTCCGCGCCAGACTGATTTGGAGATACAGGTTTTCCAGATAAATGCAGCCTGACAACCCACTCCTACTGCAGAATGATTTGCTTTCCCTTTTTGAAAACAGATCTACTTGGAAAACTTTCACTTCATGACTGAAAAAAGTGGAAAATAAATAAGTACTCATGCATTTGGTGCTTCAGTTGCATCAAACATATTTGCCTCCCTGCCACTGCTTACCAAAAATTGCCATGAAAATCTGTAAACAGCATACCAGCAATTATTAATATATGCAAACAAAGATTTTCAGATTTCACATTCTTTTCAAACTCTGCAACATCCCTTATTGTAACACTGGGCTTGGATTTAAATAGTTGATTTTGTGGAAATCTCCACTAGAACTTAAGTTCATATGTGTACCAGTTCCTACAAGGAAACATTCATCTCTGTGAAATAATACCTTGGTTACAGCACAGGACTAGAACTGAAAAAACTTTGGCAGCTTTATTCTCAAGAGATCCCAATAGGACAAGGGGGAGCAATTTTAAACTAAATGAGGGGAGATTCAGATTAGATGTCAGAGGAAAATTTTTCACTGGAAGGGTGGTGAGACACTGCACAGGCTGCCCAGAGAAGCTGCGGATGTCCCGTCCCTGGAGGTGCTCAAGGCCAGGCTGGATGGAGCCCTGGGCAGCCTGATCTGGTGCATGATTTAGTGGCTGGCAACTCTGACCGTGGAAGGGGGCCTGGAACTTGATGAACTTTGACATCTCTTCCAATCCAAGCCACTCCATGATTCTGTGAGTATACCTTCAGCCACATGATTTTCATTCTTCCAAAGAATCCTTAGGAACTTCTTTGTACAGTTTCATCTACTGCCTGTGAGTTTTTAAGACGGCCATTTAATGTGTTTCCTTGCTAGATGACAATGTAAAATGATGACTGGGTTGGCAACGTTAAATTTCAGAATTGCTATAGCCTCCCATGTATTGTGGAGCACTGTTTTGTGTTGTTTGTTTGTTTGGGGTGGTAGTTTTTTTTTTCTTTTGTTAAAGCCCGAATTCAGGTTACTGGGTTACTGCGCAGCCTCACAAACAACTGCCAACAGACGGAGCAGAGCTCTGCAGAATGAAAACGAAAGAAATGGGCAGATGTCAGCTCTCCTGATACAGGGACTGCCAATGAAGCCAGTATATTACACATCTATTGCTTCAGGAGTAGAAGGGAGGGCCCCAAAATCAGCACCTGCCAATGTAGGCCAGTGTCCAGGACCCATCTCCATTTGTGGAAAACCTGCATAGCAAGGATGGACATTCAAGCTGGAAGAAGGACAGTCAAAGAGGATGCTCTTAAAGACTTGAAGGGTTTTTGGGCTGCTGGGGCAATTAACTACAACCTGAAGAAGAATAAATGCTGTCGGCATGCACTGACAGCTGCTGCGTTTTGAGAAAATCTTGACTTTTTTGGCATGTCTACAAATTTAACGAGGGTGATAGCACTTCTTTGTGGTTCACTTTCCAACACACAACACTTCCAGAGCTCACAGGACTCCACATCCAAGGCAAAAACTAGGTGCAGGGATGCATCATGATGTGAAACTACAAATGTTAACATCAGACTGAACCAACAATCTCCTGACATTCCGAAGTCCATAGGTCCTGATAGGATGCACCCATGAGTTTTGAGAGAGCTGGCAGATGTGATTGCAAGGCCATTCTCTATAATCTTTACTTGATTGTGGCAACTGGGAGAAATGCCTGAGGACTGGAGGAAAGCTAATGTAACCCCTATCTTCAAGAAGTGAAAGGAGGACCAAGGCAACTACAGGACAGTCAGTCTCATTTCAGTTCCTGGAAGGAGGTAGAACAGCTAATCCTGGAAACCATTTCCAGACACAAGAAAAAGAAGAAAGCCTTCATGATGACTGAGCAACCTGATATGCAACCACAATTAAATCATCAGCCTGAAGGACAAGGGGCCAGCGATATTGTCTTCCTGGACTTCAGTAGGGCCTTTGACACTGTCTCTTATAAGATCCTCACAGAGAAGCTGCTGAAGCATGGGCTGGATGACAAAACAGTGAGGTGGATTGAAAACTGGATGAATGGCTGATAGTGGTCAGATGGTAGTGGTCAGTGATGCAATGCACAGTTGGAGTCCAGAAATGAGCAGAGCACCCCAGAGGTCCTTACTGGGTCCAGTGTTGCTTAACTTCACCATTAATGATCTGGATGATAGGGTAGAGTGCACTGTCAGTAGATTCGCAAATGACACAAAACTGGGGGGAAGTAACTGTCTCACCAGTGAGCTGTGCTACCATCCAGAGGGACCTTTGACAGGTTGGAGAGGTGGGACAAAAATTTCATGATGTTCAACAAGGAAAAGTGCAGAGTCCTCCACTTGTGAAGGAACCAGGCACCAATTCCAGGCACCACAACATACCAGGGGCCACCCAGCTGGAAAGCAGCTCTGCAGAAAAGGTCCTAGAAATCCTGGTAGACACCAAGTTGAACATGACTCAGTAATGTGCCCTCACTGCTAAGAAGGGTAACAGTATTCTTGACTGCATTAGGCTAAGTATTGCCAGCAAGTCAAGAGAGGTGATCCTTCCTGTTTACTCAGCATTGTTGAGGCTGTGCCTGCAGTACTGTGTCCAGTTCTGAGCTCTCAAGTACAACACAGACATGGATATAGTGGAAAGAGTACAGCAGAAGGCCACCAAGATGAGGAAGGGACTACAGTACCTCTTCTATGAAAACGACACTGAGAGAGTTGGGACTGTTCAGTCAGTAGAATAGGAAGCTCAGAGGAGATCTTATCAGTGTACCTAAACCGGCACAAACTGGAACACAAGAGGTTCCACCTGTACATCAGAAAACACTTATTTACTGTGCAGGCAACAGAGTATCGGCACAGGTTGCCCAGAAATGTTGTGAAGCCTCCTCCTTGAAGGTCTTCAAAAACTGCAGAGACACGGCCGGGGACAACCTCCTCTACGTGTACGTGCCTGAGCAGGTGGGTTGGACCAGATGACCTCCAGAGGTCCTTTCCAACCTTTACCATTCTGTGATTCTGTAAAAACTGCCGTAGTCACAAGAGCACCATGAAAAACACTGGGTATTTTCAATGTTTTCAGCTCTGTGGAGAGCAGAGCTCCACACACATCACTGCCAAAACACATCCACAGGACACAATCTCCTTTTGAGGTATACCTTTCTCAACCCACTGCAGCAGCTGGGGCAACAGCCACAGCCAGCCCTCCACTGCTTTCAAGGTCTGTTCTCCTGCTCCTCAGTGACCATGCCAAAAAGAACCGGTCACTTCAGGTCTCAAAAGTTTTCCAATAAACCATGTGGCTAAATTCCTTAAACACTGCTGCCCATTCCTAATCCCTTTTTTTGCCAGCACCCCATTCAGGAGAAATTGCTGCACTCCATGGTGCCTGATTTATATTTCATTTTGAAAACAGGAAGTAAAGGGATTAAAGTTGAGGATTAAAACACTTACTATTTACCGCATTTTTTCTGCAGAATAGTTTCTTAGTTGCCATGGGCACTGCTCACTGACCCTAAGCCCCTGAATGCACTTCTTTTTGGATTAATGACATCTTTTAAATGGACTTCATAGAGAACAAATAAGGGAAAATAACCTTATGTTCAACTGGACTGAAAGTAAGAAAATAGATCTGTTTCCCTTTCTCTCCATTCTCTCCCTTATGCACTTTTAATGGTGAAATTTAAAGTCTGAACAAGGGCAAATGAAATCTGAAAGATGCAAAAGCCTAATGGGCTAATACCTGGACAGAAGCTGTTTGCTCTCCAGATGGCTCTGTTCTCAAACAGAGCATTTTCTCCAGATTAACGTACTCATAGAATGAACAATGCTGCAGGTAACTAGCTTAATGACCTTATAGCCTGCTGAAATAGCAGTGATGTAATGTTCTAAATCTACTTTCCACATCACTTTATCAACAAGAGAAAAAAAATAAAAAAGTATTTTTCCTAAAAGAAATACATTAAGTTTTGTGTTTCTTGGTTCA
>WBMW01000567.1:0-13119 GCA_013396635.1 Penelope pileata | reverse complement strand
GGTTGTGGAGTCTCCTTCCCTGGAGATATTCAAGACCCGCCTGGACGCCTACCTGTGCAACCTGCTGTAGGGAACCTCCTCTGGCAGGGGGGTTGGACTCGATGATCTCTCGAGGTCCCTTCCGACCCCTGCAATTCTGTGATTCTGTGATTCCTGACCAAGCTGGTGGCCTTTTATGATGGAGTGATGACATCAGTGGACAAAGGAAGGGCAACTGATGTCGTCTGTCTGGATTGTGCATAGTCTTTGACATGGCTCTGAACCACACCCTTATCTCTAAATTGGAAATATGGATTTGAAGGCTGGACTGTGTCGTGGCTAAAGAGCTGTTTGGATTATTGCAGCCAGAACGTTGTGGTCAACAGCTCTATGTCCAGGTGGAGGCCAGTGATCAGGGGGACCATCTTTGGACCAGTGCTCTTCAACATCTTTATCAACAATATAGACTACATGGGATGGAGTGTACCCTCAGCAAGTTGACACCAAGCTGAGTGGTAGAGTTGACTCAACAGGAGAAAGGGATGCCATCCAGAGGGACCGAGACAGGCTTGGAAAGTGGGCTCACATGAACCTAGTGAGGTTCAACACGGCCAAGTGCAAGGTGTTGCACTTGCATAGGGACAATCCCAGATATGTGTACAGACTGGGAGAATAACTCCTTGAGAGCAACCCTGTTGAGAATGACTTGGGGGTCCCGGTGGACAAAAAGCTGGACATGAGCCAGCAGTGTGTACTTGCAGCCTGGAAGGCCAACAGTACCCTGGGCTTCATTGAAAGAGGGGTGACAGCATAGCAAAGGAGGTGATTGTCCCCCTCTTTTTTGCTCTCGAAAGGCTCCATCTGGAGCACTTCATCCAGGCCTGGGGCCCTCAGCACAAGAAAAATGCAGAGCTGCTGGAGTGGGTCCAGAAGAGGGCCATGAAGATGATCAAAGGGCTGCAACACCTCTCTTATGAAGAAAGGTTGATAAAGTTGGGATTCTTTAGCTTGGAGAAGGCTTCCCTCTTCTCCTCAAGAGAGGAGACCTCATTGTGGCCTTCCAGTACTTGAAGGGAGCTTATAAGCAGAAGAGGGACTGACTTTTTAAATGATCTGATAGCGATAGAACAAAGGGGAATGGGTTTAAACTAAAACAGGGGAAATTTAGGTTATATGTTAGGAAGAAATTCTTTACTCAGAGGGTGGTGAAGCACTGGAACAGATTGCCCAGAAAAGTTATGGATGCCTCATCCATTGAGGCAATCAAAGCCAGGTTGGATGGAGCTCTAGGTAGCCTGATCTAGTAGGTGGCAACTCTATCCATGGCAGAGGGTTTGGCCAACACAAGAAGGATGTTGAGCTGTTGGAGCAGGTCCAGAGGAGGGCCACGAGGATGATCAGAGGGCTGGAGCACCTCCCCTACGAGGACAGGCTGAGAGAGTTAGGACTCTTCAGCCTGGAGAAGAGAAGGCTGCAGATGATCCAGATCCTTATTTCCTTACTTCCAGCATGCTCCACACTTAGCGTGGACTGCTCTACTCTACAAGCCTTTACCACAGCCCAAAGCAGAAGCAGATACAGCTGAGGTGTAATAGTCTGCCTCTTCATCTAAGCAGTGCAGTGTAGAATCTTCTTTCTTTATTGTAATTAGGAAAAGTATTCTGAAATTTTCCAGTCATTGCTAGCTGATCTGTTTTTCAAAGAGCAATAAATGAAAAATGCAAGAAATCATGCATGAAAAGCAGCAGGATTAGAAAAATCCTGATTGCCTGTTCCCGCTCTCAGTACAGTAATGTCTGAAAATATTTCCTTCCAACCAGATATCGGAGGAGGAAATGTTGCAGAAAGCCTTCTTTGTTGGAAGAATGTTTTGACAATCCTCTAAACTCAGCCAGCATTATACATCTGACCAATCCATATCAAAATAAAAGGAAGATTATTGGTTAGAAATGAACAAAGCTTGAAGTGCAGGTCTGTGCACAGATTCCTGTCTCCTGAGGTCTCATCATCGCCTTAATTCCCAAGTGATGTGGCAGCTCTACCACATCCAGCACAATTCAAAAAACAAACATCTCCACTGAGGGCAGATGACTTTCACAAACACAGTACGGGCACAGTTAAAACTGCCAAAGACTGAAAGACTGATCAGCTGAAAGGTGACAGAATTTGGTATAAACTGTCTTCAGTTCAAGGCCCAGACAGAGAAGCCCAGAGAGGTTTTACCTTCCCTTTAGCTGGCCTTGTCTATCTGTACTGCTCAAATTATCTTTTCCATTTTTTTTTCCGCAAAGATGCAGCTGAACAGTTGTATCCTTATCTATTACAATTTCCTTTAATTCAACTGAAACAATCTTTTAAATCTTTCTTTGGAGCCACATGCTTAAAGAACTATTATACACGACAACTGTTGTCCACTGGTATAAACATGTATAAAATGAAAATTGTAACTGAAAGTGCAGACACTGCGCTGTTCAGATGGTAAGATAAGACACTTTCAACCTGATCTTATTCTTGCCGAACAGCTGTAAGAAATCAAAGCAACCTTTTTCCATTTTCTTAAATTATCTTGTCTGTTTCAAAATGCACTTATTTGAAGAGAAAACCTTTAAAAAGTCATTAGACGGTCCCAAATGTTCATGACATGATCTACATAAAGCCACTGGAGGGTCTCTTCCCTTCAAGAGGGACATGAGCTACAATATTAAAAAGCAAATTAAATATTTTCTTCAATTTTAAAAATACAGATTTCTTCAGTAAGACACTGCAGAAATAACAAATTGTTTTTCATGGTACACTTCTATGAAAAAGACAATGTTCCTAAATGTGTACAAGTAAAATACTTCTGAGAGTCTTAGCTCTCAAAATAAAAACTTCATGGAGAGCATTTGCCTTCTATACTGGTTTTAAATCACTGCACAGCTAATAGTATAGGCTCTGGGTCTTGTTAATGATTATGCTGCAAAATTTTATTTTCACTTGTTTCAGTAAAAAGACTTAGCAGCTAAAAGAGCTATGGATTCATATTTTCAAATACAGCATCATCAGTTGATGGATGAAAGAAATTTGCTGTTTGTTGAAAACACAAAGTGAAACCAACTGAAAATAAGCTTACTTGTGTCAAGTAGTGCCATATTTTTTTGACTACTTATCAATGCCATTCAAGGAATAAAATTACTCAGCACTGTAGTGATAGCAGAGCAAAGCTCTACATTGCAGCCTTACTTATTAAAGCTGTTCCTACACACCAGAACTGCAGCATCCAACAGACAAAATGATTCACGTCCAACTTAGTGTATACATTATTTCTACCAGAAACAGCAATCAATCTTCAGAGCCAGTCTACAATCAAAACAAAAAGAAAGTATCAATGCATAAATGGTTCTCAGTTTTTATGAAGTCAGAAAATTGTGTATTTTGGAAGAACAAGAAATAATACTAAGATCAGCTGAAGCAAATACCTGCCTCACTCAGCCTTGTTTTCTTACTTTCCCCTTCTGACTCTCTGCTCTTCAACAAAGACAGCCAAACAGCAATACTGTTTGTACTGTATTTCTGAAAGAAGAAATTAAATAGTAATTTCAATTTTTTGAAATTTTTCATTTTTCATCAAAATTCACATTAATTTTTCCATTCAAAAATAGTTCATGTTTGCCATTGGGTCTGAGCAATAAGCAGCTGAAGGCTATTGCAGCCCTTTTTGCATCAAAGCTGCTAATACAAGAAGTGACTGTGCTAAAAATTGGATCTCTCTCCTTTTTGTAACGAATTTCCTGAAAAGACAAAACAGCATTCATATTTGGTCCTGATATGCTGTGAAAATGTATGAAAGATTGAAAAAGCTGAACCGTTGTTAGGTAATTGTTGATGTGAAGGGAAAAGGTAAACAGTTCATGAGATCCTGAATTAATATGAGGTCCAACCTAGATAGAGATTATCAAATATGTCAAGCATTTAAGTGGGCTTTGGCTGTATGTACCAATATGCTTTCTAAATTATCAGCTGAACTCTGCAAGTGAAAAAAATAAGGGAAGAAAGAGGGTGACAGATGAGAAAATACAGCAGTATCTGGGGCATAAGAAAATACTGTGATGGATCTTACCATGACATACACACCTCAGCTGCCTATGGATATTCAGCTTGGGTTGCATACCCTAAAGAACCAAAGCTACAAAGTTGGAAGACAGAATAAGAAAGGAAACTGAAAAAGAAAAGGTTTACAAAAATGGAATGAGAAAGCTAAAAAGGCAGAAAAATACATAAACTAAAGCAAGGAAGCCTGGAGGTTATTTTTAAGTAACAATTTAGAAGCTTATACTTCTTTCAGATCAAGCCCAACATCCACCCAGATTGCTTTAAGTGATGTACAGTGTTCACTGGTGGCTGGCATTTCAGAGGAAAGAGTCACAAAGTGCTAATTAGCAGTACAGAACAATCAAGCTTTTCCCTAATCTATTTAGCTTGATGCTGACTTGAAGCATGATATTCTTTGCAAACCTTGCGTTTATTTTTTAACCCTGCTTTTAGAACCATGGGTGCTCTCATTATACACAGAAATACTTTAATCCCTTTGAAACTCACATGGTCTTTGGCTTCCAGTATACGTACTGGTAACAAGTACTACATGGTAAATGTTCAATTTTAAAAAAAATCTTTAAAGTTTGTTGTCCTTTCAAAGTTGAAAGTGGGAAATAACTAAGAGGAGAAGTTTTTAAACTGATTGTAGTCCAAGGACAAGTTGTACATTATCACTCTTCTCAGTATCCCTTTAACTCTAATTCTGGGTGCTGTCTAGTTTGCTGTCACTGATTGCCCTTTGTTGGAAGAGCTTCTTCAGTCTTCCCCAAGGGAAGATGAACTCCAGACCTAGTCAGCAATTTTTGCCTTTTTACAGTAAGAAGTACTGCTTTTTAATCCACCAAATATTTTAAAAGTAGGGACTGAATATTATTGTGCACAGGGATTCCTGAAGTGGATTGACAACTGACTGACTGGCAGAGCTCAGAGGGTTGTGATCAGCAGCACAGTCTAACTGGAGGCCTGTAACTAGCAGTTTCCCCAGGGGTTGGTACTATGTCTAGTCTTGTTCAACTCCTTCATCAGTGAGCTGGATGAAGGAATAGAGCGCACCCTCAGCAAGTTTGCTGATGATACAAAGCTGGGAGGAGTGGCTGACACACCAAAAGGCTGTGCGGCCATTCAGCGAGACCTGGACAGGAGACTTGGGCAGAGAAGAGCCTTATGAGGTTCAACAACGGCAAGTGTAGAGTCCTACAACTGGAGAGGAATAACCACATGCATCAGTACAGGTTAGGGGATGACATTCTGAAAAGGAGATCTGAAGAGAAGGACCTAGGGGAAACAACAGGTTGACCACGAGCCAGCAGTGTGCCCTTGTGACCAAGAAGGCCAGTGGTATACTGGGGTGCGTTAAAAAGAGCATGACCAGCAGGTTCAGGAAGGTGATCCTCCCCCTCTACTCTGCCCTTGTCAGGCCACATCTGGAGTACTGTGTCCAGTTCTGGGCTTCCCAGTTCAAGAAAGACAGGGAAATACTGGAGAGAGTCCAGTAGAGGACTACAAAGATGATGAGGGGCCTGGAGCATCTCCCTTATGAGGAAAGGCTGAGAGACCTGAAACTGTTTAGCCTGGAGAAGAAAAGATTGACAGGGAATCTCATTAATGATTATAAACATCTAAAAGGCACAGGGATTGGACCAGGCTCTTTCCAGTGGTGCCCAGTGACAGGACAAAGGGCACAAACTGGAACATGGGAAGTTCCATCTGAACGTGAGAAAGGCCTTAACTTGCTTTGAGGGTTATGGAGCACTGGAACAGGCTGCCCAGAGAGGTTGTGGGGTCTCCTTCTCTGGAAATATTCAAAACCCACCTGGATGCTTTCCTGTGTAACCTACTCTAGGGAATCTGCTTTAGCAGTAGGGTTGGACTAAGTAATGTTCAGAGGTCCCTTCCAACCCCTATGATTCTGTGATTATATGTAGAACCCCAGATATTTAAAAAATCTATTCCTAGAATTTTTATATATGCTTGTTCTCATGTTTATGAATAATTTTTTAAACTACATAAAATGTTTTAAAAAATAAAGATGATGTCTCCTTTCACTTTTCTGATTTCCTTTAGTAAATGAGAGTACTATCTGCTAAACTGCAAACATTAAATGTATTTGTGCCAAAATCTTCTTGCAATATAAGATTTCATCCTATTACCTGGAGAGACTCACTGTTCAATAAATTTGGTGGATGGCTAGAAGTCATGGTTTGTGAGGAGCAGGGAAACAGCAGCTGCCTTACAAGATTTGCAGAAAAGGCATTTCTGCCTTACACAGTAAGTCATAAACATATACTGCTTAAAATAATTCAAAGATATAAATTTATCTCACCGCATCATTTGGTCCTGTCTTAAGAAGCCAAGGAAAGGACAAAAGCTTTAAAGACAGATCTAGAAAATCTGGGCTCAAAACTCTATGTAACTAGAGTTTAGTACAGCAAGTAGCCATCTTCTCTGTTGTGAACAGACTTTATCCTGCTATTTTAAGACTATGCAACATCAAAGACACATTTGTAAATACACTCTTGGAGAGTCAGCAACTTAAGACACCAAAATAATGTCACTTAGTGTGTAGGGGGAGGTTAAAAGGAGGATTAAAAGCAGTCAGGCACAATATATTAAATGAATCCATGACTAATGAGGTGTGACAGCAAAGGGTTTTCTTCTTTTCAACAAAATAGATCCTAGGGTTGGAACTATTATTCCACTGTGCCTTTATCACTTTGGAATTTTTATGGTTATTTTTGATGAATTCACATTTTTTAAAGACTTTTCTGACACTAAGCCAATTTTCACTTTTAATTAAAGTCATAAATAATCTTAATTCTGCCTTAAAAGGTTTATTGTTTCTTACTTTTTATTATTATTACTGCCAGGAAATATTTTAAATGCCAAAGCATGATATGAGTTAGCAATTATAAGTTCTCGAAGGTCCAGTAACCATGCTGCACCTTGTAAACATTATACGTGGCAAACTTTATCCATGCTCTAAGGAACTGTCTTGACTGATGCCACATGGTTTGATTTTCGGACTTTTTTTGGAGGTTTGGCTTGTTTTCCATTCCATATGTTAATGTATCTCAGGTGAACGATGGCAGAGATAAATTCTTCTCAAACAGGACTGCAAAAATAAGTAATTATAAGGCTGAAATGTGACCACAGAGAGTGAAGTGAGGAGAAAAAAGGCCCAGCTTTAAGCTGTTGGGCACAAGGAAGGAATGGACAATGAAGAAAAACATAGTGAATGAAACATCAGAAGGAAAATCCTACAAAGCACTGTAAACTGACACCATCAAAGACAGGAGATAACATATTATTTTACTTTTCATTACATTAATGGTATGATGAGAAGGACTTGGGGGTCCTGGTGGACAGAAAGCTGGACATGAGCCAGGAGAGCGCCCTTGCAGCCCCGAAGGCCAACAGTATCCTGGGCTGCAACAAAAGAGGGACAGACAGCAGGGAGAGGGAGGAGATTGTCCCACTCTGCTCTGCCCTTGTGAGGCCTCACCAGGAATACTGTCTCCACACCTAGGACTGCCAGCACAAGAAAGATGTGGAGCTGTTGGAGCACATCTAGAAGAGGGCCACAAAGATTATCGGAGGGCTGGAGAACCTCTCCTGTGAAGAACGGCTGAGGGGGCTGGGCTTGTTCAGCCTGGAGAAGAGAAGGCTCCTGGAACACCTCATTGTGGCCTTCCAGTACTTAAAGAGAACTTAGGAGAGAGACCAACTTTTTACATGGTTTGACAGAGACAGGATAAGGGGGAATGGTCTTAAACTAAAAGAGGGGAGATTTAGGTTTGAAGTTAGGAGGAAATTCTTCACTCAGAGGGTGATGAGGCAGTGGAACAGCTGCCCAGAGAAGCTGTGGATGCCCCATCCCTGGAGGTGCTCAAGGCCCTGGGCGGCCTGATCTGGTGGGTGGCAACCCTACACAAGGCAGGGGGTTGGAACTAGATGGTGTTTAAGGTTCCTTCCTATCCAAGCCATTCTGTGACTCTATGATCATCTGTTTAAAGGCCTGTTATGCAGGTTTTGATTGATGCATCTCACACAAATTTATTACAATGCAGTCTTGATTGCCATTTATTTTACATGCCTGTAAAAGCCGTTAAGGTCAGTGCCTGGGCAGCTTAGCTGCCCTCCTGGGACAGGCAGGGCAGTGCTCAACGACCACCTTGACAACCTCAACAATCCTGCCTGCAGAACACATAGGAGCAAGTGAGCTAGAAGCACTGCTTGCCATGCTAAACACAAGCATATTGTTACTCTCTCTCTGATTTCAGAGTGGGCACTCCTAAGTTCAGAGGCATCTCCTTATTAATCATACAGGACAGTTCATCACAGGCTAAAGTGCAGGTCTCTGCTGTCCTGTAGTACTACTTGGTCACCAAAAACCATTGAATCAAAATTTACTACTCAAATTCGTATACCGGAGCTTTTAAGGCTCCAGTACTGCTTCCTATGCTGTACAAAACAACAGTTCTAAATGACAACTCCTTTTAAGCAGAGCTGACATCTCAAAGGTTTATCTATTCCTATACCAATTTACGCAAGTTTCCCATGTATCAGGATCAGTTTCCTTTAAAATCAAACCTGATGCTTATTTTTCTCAATGATCTAACTAGTGAAACACTGCCAGTGATTAACATGAGATATGAGGAAAAATGCTCAGGAAAAATCCACATCATTTCCTTAAGCCACAGCTCAGCTCTTCAAAGATATGCTTCTGCATTCAAATAACTGTTGACTCACAGATCTGACATCCAAAGGGACCCAGTATTGTAAAATGTTTTGGTATTGGGAAGTGGCTGGCATATGAAAATATAATTTACAACTCAATCTCACATACTGTCTATCTATCCTCAAAATTCATCTTTCCATTTTAGATAGGCCACAAAGATTGGGATTTTGAAAGGTTATGTAGTCATCATTCGTCAAAAATATAAAAACAAAAAGTTCTGTTTTCAAAAATCACTTCTGATGTTGCTCATTATGTATGTTTAGCGTTAAATCATTACATCAGCAAATAAAGAACATTAAAGAAGGCAGCCTGATAAAGATAAAATTATACTCTATATAAGAACGATTTGTATTGGCTTCCACTAAAGATTTTTCTCATCGACGGTCTGAAATCAATACAGACACTTAATATGATTGATACATCTAATATTAGAACACTGATTACTCCATATAGTATTTATACCTGCTAATACAGTAGAAAATTTACCTTTTTCCTAACTTGCTGATCTTTGGAAGAATGTGCTTTCACATGTTTTCTCAGTGAGCTTGGATCTGTGTATCGTTTAGTACATCCTGGAATCTGACATGCGTAAGGTTTCTAAGCCAAAAAGAAGGATAAACAGGCGGGTGTTAAATCACAGATTATTTTAACTCATGAGAATCTCTTCTGAGCCTGCAAATCAATTACTACAAAACAAAATGTTGCACATTATTACAAGCATAAGGTCCAGTAATTTATTAGAAAGGGAAAGGAGGAAAATAAGGTTCATATGGAAGAAAAAACAAAGGAAAAGATTTTATGATGGCACCTTTCACTGTTTCCTTTTTTTTTTTTTTTTTTTTCTTTTTTTTTTTTTTTTAAATCAGTACGATGAATATTGTTAGGTATACTCACAATTCTTCCACCCTCAGAGCAATCTTTGACTTAATCAGAAATTATATTCTTTAGTGTATCAGGTAAAGAAATTGCAGTAAAGGCCCAGATAGACTGTTTAGGATTATAGAAGAATCTGCTTCAGAAAGAAAGAACAAGAAAAAGTGTTAGTTTACTGTATTACAAAGAGAGCAAGCAAAAACCAATGCAAACATCGAATACTAAAGTATCAAAAACATTACACACAAAAATACATTTTATTGTAAAGTATAAGACAAACACCTCCAGCTCCTACTTTCTAATAACACATTAGTTTAGAGAGATGCCAGTCCTGTAATACCTTTACAGTTTTCTTAAAAAAGATAAAAAGCCCAAAGAATCTAAATTGCTAAATAAATTAAAGTCCTCATTACTACCTCTTTCTGCCTGTTCTAACCTGTCCTGCCTTCTCTGAAGACTTGTAGGTCCACAATACTGAATGAGTATTAGGTCCGACTGTTTGCTAAAACTAGCTACTTCACAGTTTAGCCCTTTCACAAAGCATTTCTGAAAACACACTTGTACAAATGATTAACATGCCAGGCACACTATCAACTATTCAAAAAGGATAATTTAGACTTTGTTACAGCCTATTTATATGAATGGCATTGTTCTTATTCTCATCCTGGACTTCTGCACTTTGGAATTCAGGTTGCCACTGTTGAAACTTGATCTAAAAATTTTTATTAAACAAATCTTGGCTGTGAGTCAAATTTGCAAGCAGCAATTTATGGTATCAAAATGTTTAGATTCAGAAAATTCTTCCTCTCTTGACTTTCTGGTACATGCTCCAGCATTACATTCAACTGAGTTTTTGTCAGAGAATAGCAATTATTATCACAGGTGGCTTTTATGTCTTTTCATACTGACTTCAGGTTCCCTAAACATCACTGAAGAGGGAGGGAGGAAGCTATTACCTCTACCTTCAGTGAAGCCCATGGAGCTGTGGCCTTTTAATCAACTTGAACAGCCCTGGCAGACCCTCTTCCCTCTTGTCTCTACGATTATGGGCTACCACCAAGCTGGCAGAAAGGAGCACACAGTCTAATGCACAGGCACCTACAATAGTATTTCTACTTCCTTACAGTGTCCAGGTGTGTCCTCTGGTGCTTGGCACGGTCGCTGGAGTTGCTGAATGCTTTCTGGCAGCCAGGGTGCTGACAAAGATACGGTTTTTCACCCGTATGGCTCCTTAAATGAATCTTGAGGTTTTCTAGTCTGGAAAAGGCCTTCTTGCAGCCCTCAAACTAGAAAAGAGAAAGAAATGGTTGAAAGAGAAGGCATGCACAGCAAACTGCAACAGCAAAGACTGAGCAGAAGGATGATTGAGCTTGCAGGGGCCTCTAGCCTGCTATTGCTGGATACCTTTGGAGCTGAGGAAAGCCTGGCAGTGCTGCAGGGTTTGAACCACTCAAAACATAAGAGTATACTTATCCTCCCTGCATGTGGCTAAATAAGGAAATAACATCCTACTGCCATTTTGCAGAGTGGACAATGAGGCCTAAAGTCACCACTCAGCTCAGAGCTCAGCACCACACAGTCCCTCTGGGGAAGACAGACACTGTGTCCTACACTAGCCACCATTATTTCAGCTCTGGGTTTGTCTGGATGTTATCAGCTAAGCTGAACACTGGCATCTCTCAGTATCAGCCCAGCATACACATCACCAACACAACCCACAAAGGAAGATGTCAGTCTGCTCTGCCTTGCTGATGGTGTTGCAGGAAGGGAAGAAAGAACCCCCAAGTCCCTGTGTAATCACCTCAGACTTATTTGCTTGAGTACAGATCATCAGAACCAGTGGTATCAAAATGATTTTTGAAACATTTATTTACATGTGTGCTGTGTTTGTATGAGGTATTAAAAATAATGGGTTCATGACCAGAGGCCATCAAATAGGATCTAATCCCTGTGGGCAACAAATAATCAAATACCGCATCTGCAGAGAAACGTAAGTTTATGTGAGCAGAAAAACAGTTCTTCATCTGCCATGCTCCCATGGTAAACCTCATCCTTGAGAAAACTAAAAACCACCTGTTCTGTTTGAAATTAGTAGTTTTATGTACATTTGATTTCAATTAGACTTTAATATTTATGATTGTTAGAAACATAAGGTTTAATAATTCTATTAGTAAAGATCAATTTATCTCATCAGTTTCAACTGCTGCACATTCTACTGGACAACATCTAAAGCACCTGCTGCATAACATGCTAGTCTGTAGCTCTTGAATGCTTGCAAGAATAGTAATGCATTAAAAGAGCCATCAAACATTATTAATGTTCTAACAAAAATTTTTCCACCATTTATCTTCCTATTCCTTTTACTCTCTAGAAAAGAAACAGGACATTTTCCACTTTAATTAGAATAATACGTATACATTTTATTATGTTTTATTTATTGCTTTTATGTTTATGAAAACATAAACAAGACGGTAGAAAAATACTGGCATAATTCTAATCATAATTAGCATGTTAATTACCACTACTAATCTGTAAGATTCCTCCCCCCAAAGTGCAAAAAACGGGATATTAAAAATACTTTTATTGTGGGGAGAAAATACTATCTGAAAATACTCCATGATGAGTACCAAAGAAATTACATCATCATCTCTTACAACTGCCTGGATAACAGTACCACATTTTCATATGAAAAAGTAAAAAGTTGAGAAGGCACACAGCATATGAGAGCTAAGAACTGACAAGAACAAACGGCCTATGAAAAGCAAAACAATTCAAGTGCACCTGCATTAAAATGACAAACATACTGATTGCACTCATACCCATCTTACCTGGACAACACATGATTTCTTATTACATTTTAAAACATTCCATTCTAATGACAGTAACTAAGCTGTACGTAAGTATGAACCAAACTGTAGTATCTCAAATGACTTTCAATTTGATGGGGTAAAACTCAGCCCAGCGAAAAAGCTGGCCATCTGTTTTGTTTATTTCAAAGTTAATTAAACTTAGAATCTTCAATGACACAAACAGAATTTAAAATGAGTGAAAATGATAGTTTGTGATTTATAAAAGAGCACTGAATTTAAGTAGGCAAAAATATTTAATTAGACAGAAGTTGTGAAGGTTATTTTAGAAATTACAAAAAAAAAAGATTTATAAAGAATCCTAACTTGGAAGTAGAGAAGGAAATCTGAAGCTCTTATCCCTATCAGCCCTAAAATTATTGTTATATTCACAAGGCTAGCACAAGGCATGTTGTAGAAAACGTCATTCCAGTAAAAAGTAGAAACTACAAGCCGGTATTATTAGAAAGAATGTCTTTACACAACAGTTAATGAATTTTAACTCTAAAAATCAAGCTTTTTGAAGCCTTGGGAATCTCTGATGCTTAAGATAAAAGCAATGAAGCAGCAGTCTTTTGAACAGAGAATATAGAATCATAGAAGCACTAG
>WBMW01000565.1:1485-15513 GCA_013396635.1 Penelope pileata | reverse complement strand
GCTATCTGCTGAGTCAAACCACACCCACCCTTATCAGGGAGGCTCAAGCAAACTGGTCTTGCTTATCATTCCCACCTCATCCCTGCTGTGGTTGTTAATATCACAAAATCATTGCAAGCAAAGCATTCTGTTAGTGGCCATCTTAGCACACATACATACACTGTTTCTGTTAGTATCTATCTCAGCATGCATACACTGTGCAAGTAAACCAAGACCAAGGCCCTGTTTCAATCCCCCCTTTTCTATACACTAAATTAATTCTTTTGTTTCTATACCATCCCATTATTTTCTCTGAGCTTAAAATAGTCAGGTACTGTTTTAATACACCAAGCCATTATGCAGAGTAATAGCTGATATATTACAATAATCAGGATTATAATTGTTTAATTAAGGTTACCAGTTGTTTGATTAGCTTCTTGACATATTTTTGCCAATTGTTGCTTACTTCAATCATTCATCTTTTCTACCTGACCACTGGCTTGAGGTTGGTAAGGTGTATGTAGTTGCCAGTCTATACCTAGAGCTGAGCTAACTTGTTGTTCTACCTTCATGCAGAAATGGGGGCCCCTATACGAAGATATAAAATTTGGGACCTCAAACATAGGGATTATTTCATTCAGGAGTTTCTTAGTGACTTCTCTGGCCTGATGAGTTTGGCATGAAAATGCTTCAGGCCAACCAGGAAAGGTATTGGTGAGTACCAGAACATATTGGTATCCTCCTTTTCTTGGAAGTTCTGAAAAGTCTATTTGACAGTGTTGTCTGGGTAGGTTTCCTCTCTCTATTTTCCCTACCTGTATCTTAGTTGACGTATTTGCGTTATTCTTCAAGCAGGTTTCACATTGTCTAGTGACCTAATTAGCCAATGTGTATAAATTTCGACAGACCAATTTTTTGGTTAAGTATTTAAGAGTTACCCTTTTGGTGCCCTCTACAGTGCATGACAGCCACCTTTTCAGGCAGTATATATGTATATATATACATTACAGCTTCCAATAATTGCAGGATTTCCTTTGCATGTTTGATCTGTTTTCCTTGGGCCATCAACAAATCCTGTTCTTTCCAAATGGCACCATGCACACGCGCTACATCGAATGCACATTTAGAAAAACAATCTTGACAGCTCCTGAACTATTTCTACAATTAAATGGGTTGCCCTAACTAAAGATAACCCAAATCTTGGTTAATTTATTTTAACAAAATCTTTACCACCTCTCTTGTCTTATTGGTGAGATGTGGGAAAGCTTCCAGCCACTCTGAAAAAGTATAAACAACTACTAACAAATCTCTGTATTCACTGCAATTAGGTAATCCAGAAAAATCAATTTGCCAGTATTCCCCAAGTGTAAAACCTCTTTTCACCTCTCTGGGAGGGGTCTCTTTTAGATTTTGGAATTATTTTTGTTCATGTTTCACGTTGTTGTGTGACACAGTGATCAACATCACATTAATTCCTACAGTATATCCCTTCACTGCTTCAATTAAAACTGCAGTTCCCATATTTGTACTCTTGTGGGTTCAATCCACTAATTCCTTCATTATTCATGGAGTTATAACACATTGTCCATTGTGGAATTACCCACCATCCTTCAGGATGTCAGTTTTTACCAAGTCTTCTGCTCTCCTTTCACAGTGAAGCTGCTTCCATCTGCAAAGAGCCCCCAGTCAAAATTCTGTACAGGAGTATCCTTCAGCTCTGAATGACAGGAGTACACCTGTTCACCTGCAAATAAAGGAACACCTGCTCAGCATAACTCATTGTTGTGTTGAGTTTCTACACATTATTCTACAATCAGTTTGGCACCCCAGATGGGACCTCCTCTACTTGGCTGTGGGACCCGCTGAGAGGCAGACTCCCCGGGCCCACCGGCTGATTGTCCAGAGGGGACTCCAAGGTCTCAGACGGATCACCACAGGGGTAGACAAGGGCATCTGAATAAAGGTATTCCTTAAATTTTTTTTTTGTTGTTGTTCTAAAGGCCTTGAGTAATCCTTGTAAGTCGACTGGGCACAGCAGAGCGTAAGTGGCAACAATTGTGTATCTGCCCAATAGGCACTGGGGTTAATAGCTGTGTGCCTGCTGTTCAGTTAATGGGGTTAGCTGGCACATTTAATGGGGTTAGAGTCCCCAGCACGGGACAGAAACTGTGTATTGCCCATTGGTTAACAGGACAGATGTGTTGTATATGATTGTTGCATCTGAAATCAGTTTTCTGGTAATTGGATCTGCTCTTGTGATTGTTCTTATTTTGGTAACTTTGTGGTGAGTAATCGCTGTGTCTGGACTCAATTTTTGGATAACTGGCTCTGATCTTGTGATAGTCCTTATTTTGGTACCCGTTATATGCGTATGTTGTAGAAGGGATCATGGTTGTGAGCTCCCCCTCCTTATCTGAAGTACCTGGGTATATTGGATGGCTGGTGGGGGGGTGCATCATCTTGGTGTCCTATATTGATAATAGCTGCAACCCGATATTTTCAGCAATGTGGTATGATGAGAAGTACACAATTTGGTGGGAGGAGGACAATTGTCCAACATGGGGAAAGGAGCATCCAAAGAAATCCCTAAAAAGACCCCACTGGGCTGTATTTTAGTTCTCTGGAAGGATATTGCTGGTCAACCAGGGGGGTCAATGAACAAAGGGACTCTTGTGAAGTATTGTAATCAATAGTGGCTATTATATAAATCAAAAGATGGGGAAAAATGGGTTTTGAATGGGACTCTGAATTATTATACTCTTCTTCAGTTAATGTTGTTTTTGAGGAGAGAAGGAAAATGGGATGAGGTAGACTATGCAGATATATTCTTTACCCTGAGAAAACATCCTGAGTGGCAAAAGGAATGCAGTATTAATTTAGCGCTTCAGGATCCAATGGTATTGACATGAGAAAAGGAGTAGCAGGAGGCAAAGAGAAAGATGAGATGTTGTTGTTCATTGTGCAGTATTGGGGAAAGGTATCTGAAGGTGAAAGTGAGGGATGAGGAAGAGAGAATAGAGGATTTTGTTCTTCTGGGCAAGGGTGGGAGAGGCCACCATCAGAGCAAAGGTTTGAAGGTTTGGGAATGTAGCAGAGGGATCAAGCATGTTGGCAGCACAGACAGGGAAGAGGAGGAGGAAGGCTGGGGTGCAGCTGGAGGGTTCACTCCAATTACCGCCCAGACCCGTAGTAAAACAGGCCCTATCATACAGGCCCCTCTGAGACAGGCAACGGGGCCAGAGGGACCTGCCAGGACTAAAGTACCATTTACGACAAATGATTTAGACACACGGAGGGTGGTGGCCTGGGACTATAGGAGTGATCCAGCCGGAGTAGCAAGGAGGTTTGAAATGATAGTAAAGACCCAGGATCCTGACAGGAGTGATGTTGATGTGACCACAGAATCATAGAATCATAGAAACACTAGGTTGGAAAGGACCTACAAGATCATCCAGTCCAACCATCCTCCTATCACCATCCCTTCCCACTAAGCTACTAAATCATATCCCTTAGCACTTCGTCTAGATGCTTCTTGAACAGCACCAGGGATGGTGACTCCACCACCTCCCTAGGCAGGCCATTCCAGTGCCTGACCACTCTTTCAGAGAAAAAGTTTTTCCTCATATCCAGGCTAAATTTACCCTGGCGCAACTTGTGGCCATTCCCTCTCGTCCTGTCATTAGTTATCTGGGAGAAGAGGCCAACCCCCTCCTCACCACAACCTCCCTTCAGGAAGCTGTAGAGTGCGATGAGGTCTCCCCTGAGCCTCCTCTTCTCCAGACTAAACAATCCCAGCTCCCTCAGCCACTCCTCATAAGACTTGTGCTCCAGACCCCTCACCAGTTTTGTTGCCCTTCTCTGAACACGTTCCAGGGCCTCAATGTCTTTCTTGCAGTGAGGGGCCCAAAACTGAACACAGTACTCGAGGTGTGGCTGCACCAGAGCTGAGTACAGCGGGATGTCAGATGCAGTGATATCAGATGCAGTGATGTCAGATGCAATTACAGAAACGGAAAAGAAATTAGTTTTACAAGTAACCCGCACACAGGTGCAAGCACAAATAATGGCACAAACATTAAAGGGAGGGGCTGATCAAATTGCTCCCCTTGTAGACTCTAATTGGGATCCAAATAGGAATGCGGAATACCAACAGGTGAAACAATATCAAAGATGGGTCAAATTTGGACTAGAAAACACTATACCAAAAGCTGTAAATTGATCTGAAATTTATGCTGTCAAACAAGAATGAAAGGAAACTCCTTCAGAGTTTCTTGAAAGGCTGAGGGCAGCCATGTGGAAATACATCACCTTAAATCCCTCAGAGGATGTGGGAAAACAACAATTAGTTTCATTATTTATAGGTCAATCAGCGGTGGACATAAGAAGAAAATTGCAAAAGTTAAAAGATCCAGACTCGAGGGATTTGGAGAAATTATTGGAGGAAGCCTGGAGGGTGTACTGAAACTGGGATGGTGATGAGATGTGGAGATTAGGCAGAACAATAGCTTCAGCCACTGCGGCAGCCCTATGAGGTACAGGAGGAGAGAGAGAAAATCAAAGAAAGGGACTGGGGAAAGAAAGGGGCTGCCCCTACTCTGCCTGGGTCAGGCCTCACCTGGAGTACTGTGCCCAGTTCTGGGCTCCACAGTACAAAAAGGATGGGGATCTCCTGGAAAGAGTCCAGCAGAGGGCCACAAAAATGATACAGGGCCTTGAGCATCTCCATGATGAGGAAAGGCTGGGAAATCTGGGTTTGTTCAGCCTTGAGAAAAGAAGACTGAGAGGGGATCTTATTAATGTCTACAAATATCATAAGTGTGGGAGGCAAAGGGACATGGCCGATCTCTTTTCAGTGGACTGTGGGGACAGAACAAGGGGAAATGGCCACAAACTGGAGCATAGGAAGTTCTGCGCCAACATGCATAAGAATTTCTTCACAGTGTGGGTAACGGAGCACTGGAACAGGTTGCCCAAAGAGGTGTGGAGTCTCCTTCTCTGAAGATACTCAAGACCCACCTGGACACCTCCCTGTGCAACCTGCTGTAGGGAACTGCTTTGGCGGGGGGGTTGGACTCAATGATCTCTCGAGGTCCCTTCCAACCCCTACAATTCTGTGATTCTGTGAAAGTCTTGTCCCTAAAGAGGGATCATTGTAGAGTCTGTCGGGGCTTTGGACACTGGGGAAGTGAATGCCCTAGAGAAAGCAACAACATGCATGGTCCAAGCTCTAGAGTCTCTGCCACTGCCACCACGGCAAATTTAGAATGATGGGAACTGAGGGGGTTCTCCCCTAGTGGATCCGCTGGTTAAAATACAGCCAGGAAAACAAGACAAAGAGGTAGAATTTTCAGTCAACACAGGGGCTTCCTATTCAGTATGGAACCAACAGCTAGAACCCATAGGGTAAAGTTTTATAAGGATTGTGGGGGCACCTGGGAATACCGAAAGAGCCCCTTTCCTTAGAGCATTACGATACAAATTAGGCAAGAAAATAGGGGTACATGAGATTCTATATTTACCTAATTCACCAAAATTGTTGTTAGGTCAGGATTTGCTCAAACAATTGGGGGCAAAGATAAAGTTCCACAAAGGGAGAATAGAGTTTAAGGTAAAAGAAGATAGGTTAACTGAGGTTATGTGTTTCGCTTTTATCCCCTAAGTGGAAGAGGTTGCGATACAGGCTGGGACATCAGCCTGTCCTTTTAAATGGGAGTCCTCTCCTTTTAAATGGGAGACCACAGCCATTTGCTAGTCAAGGGGATCTGAAGCAGCTAGGAGAAGGCACCATAGGGCAATATGTTCCAGCTCTGGGGCACCAATTACAAAGGATTAATAAGGTAGTATTGACCATGAGAGGTAGGAGACTCGATCACCCTATCCACTCATTTAACCCAGTAAACTGCATATATGTTAAAAATTTTTCAGGGGATCTGCTGGAAGAAAAGTGGAAAGGAGCTTTACGGATTTTGCTGACAACTCATACGGCAGTCAAAGCTAAAGAAGTATCCTCGTAGATTCACTGGTCTTGAGTGAGGAAGGCTCCTGCACCAGAAGGGACCGTGGAGAGACCTGGGGACCCGCAGCTGCGATTACAACATTGACCCTGATAATCTCTGTCAATGCCTGGGAGGGGAATGCGTATCTTAATGTTACCCAGGTATTTGCTAAGACCATGAAGGTGTGGGATTGCTGGATATGTATGGCTCTTCCCAGGGGGAATATAAGAATTCCTTTGTTTGGGGTGGCATCCATAAACTGGATCAGACCTCCCTCGATAACAGAATTGGAAAGGGGTGCTTGCCAATTTGGGAGGGAGAATGTGAGTGATAAGGGGCCTAGGTTTGAATTGGCAGTATTGGACAATACTAAAACTCTTTTCGTAGACCGAATCAGACTCAAAAGTGAGAACCAGACTTATGACAATGTGGCATATAGAAAAGTTAGCGGGATAGGATGTAGTTGGGACTATGACAACCCTGGTAACATTTCTTCAAATACAAATACCCGGATGCAGGGGAGCAGCTATGCATCACAGAGACCAGACGGACTTGATGTGGTAGGGGGGGGAATCTCCTTATTAAATCACTCACTCTGTGGATTGCCATATGGATGTCGGTGGCTTTGCGGAGACGGTTATGCGCAAAAGGCTTTACCTGAAAAACAGACAGCGATTTCACAGCAGGATACTTAACCCCTCAAAATACAATCTATAATCATTCAGAACCTCCCACGGGAATCTCGCCGTCACCTTGGATAAGAACAAAGAGGACTAATAACCCTCTAGAGGAAAGGTGAACGGGCTTTCACAGTTTTGTACGATGGTTTATCCCATTGCGGGGGGTCAGCGAGCCAGAGAAAGCAATAGTAAACCTATCGGCCACCACGGAGCGAATAGAGAATCTAATCATGGATGCAATAAAGAACTTGCAAACAGAGGTGTCCTCGCTAAGTAAGGTAGTCTTACAAAACCGTATGGCCCTTGACATCCTGGCAGCCAAGGAAGGAGGCATATGCATGACAATTAACACTAGCTGTTGTGCATACGTCAACAGGAACAAACAAATTGAAACTATTTAAATAAGATTTGTGACCAAGCCAAAATATTGCATCAAGTATCAATGGATGATACATCATTTGGGTTTGAGGAAATCTGGGAAAAGCTTACATCCTGGCTGCCTAACCTGAAGTGGCTTAAACAGTTAGTAACCATAATTGTAATAATAATAGTTACGATCGTTATAACGTGTTTACTGTCTCAGTGTATGATGGCTTGTTGTATTAGTAACAAGGGATGGTGTAGAAACAAAAGAATTCATTTAGTTTGAAGAAAAGGGGGGATTGAAACAGGGCCTTAGCCCTGGTGGTTAGTTGTTTGAGTGTTTTTCCTTACGGAGCACAGGGTAGGCATTGCTGTTCAGTAAATAAAACGGATGAGCTGAGGCAGTTCAAGTGTGCATAATTGGGTGGAGCTATCCTGTGTACCCAGTGCTGCTAATAAAAGAATACCTGCTCAGCGTAACTAGTTGTTGTGATTGCGGAATAATGTGGAGAAACTCAACACAGCAAGGGGGTTATGCTGAGCATAACTAATTTCTGGACTCCTTCCAGGAGATCCCCGTCCTTTTTGTACTGAAAAGCCCAGAACTGGATACAATACTCCAGGTGAGGCTTGACCAGGGCAGAATAGAGGGGGCCCCTTTCTTTCCCCGGTCCCTTTCTTTGATTTCCTCTCTGGCCTCCCATGTCTTGTACGGCTGCCACAGTGGCTGAAACCAGTGAGGAAAATTTTCCAGGTCCCTCTACATTGTTCCAATTCCTGCCGTAGTCGAGAATGAGCTCTCTCTCTAGGACCCTGCATAGGGCCAGCAGCAGGACCAGTCGTAATCTCCGCCCCTTCTTCTGAAGCAGCCCTGCCGCCTGCATTACTTTAGGATTATAAGGGGAAAGCAAGTTGAGTCCCTCCCTCTGAATCCTCTTTTTCTCGACTCTGATCCCTTTCTTTTTTTTTTTTCAGTAAGAACCGATTTACCCCAGATATCCAACAAGCAGCACAAATTGACTCTTCCCCTGAGAAAGGGGTTTTAGCATTTACATGTACATACAAAGCCTGACACACTCAATTTTCATCAGACCCATACTTTGGCCAAGTATTGGTTCCTTAAGCCACACTAATACACAACGCCTGACCATGGTCTCCTTATCTTTATCCCTCATTTTATGGTTGTTTTTCCAATTTCTTATCATTCTGCCCAGGGGGTCTATTCTTAGGCACAATACCGGGGACTCTTTTCCCCTTTTGCTGTTCCTGGGAGCCCGTATTCCCCATCCCTCTGGAGTGCTGCTGTAAACTCTACTGCCCACATGTGTACCGCACCCTGATTCTTGGATTAAGGGCTAATGGCATACTGCCAGACACTCCACTGAGTGTCTGGGGGAACCATACACCTACAGGCTCCCAAATTTCCTGAGGCTCTTGCTTTCACCGCTACCTCCTGCTTTGTCCGTCTCCAGCTGCAGCCCTCGTGGGACTACAGAACCGGGGATCCAGACTCCATGCTTGCTTTGCACGGGCAGTGCGTCTCAGTCACACACACACACGAGTCTCTCCTGACTGCCCGGTAATACTTTGATTTTCTTACTTCAGTTCATGCACAAAGTTACCGGGTCTGTGGATACCAATGCCTGTGCCTATCTTCCTCCCCTAAGCTTTCACAGAGTCCGTCCTTTCATGTAACAGTCTAGGTTTCCCATTGGCCATCCTGAAGAGTTACCTCACCACCCCAGCAGGACCGCTAAAATCAGCGGGGTGCACCTCTCCTGTCCAGGGCAGTGGGGGACCACCAAGAGGCGATTAGATCCCGGACGAGCCCCCAAATTGTCAGAAATATGTCAATAGTTTGCCAGGATGGTATCTCTGATGAAAGCAGTTTTATTCGCAATTGCAATGGCGGGCGTCCTGCAAGCAGAAGCGCACCTGCAGAAGCAGTTTCACACCTCTTATGCCCTACTACCCGATGCCCCCCTTCCTCCCGTGGTTCCCCATTGGCTGAGTACTTCAGGTTCACAAAACTACCCGACGCTAACTAAGTATGGATATTGGCTAAACACAAATGCTGCTAGCTAAACATGAATATTACTAACCCTTGACTTCTCCTCTTTGGTTTTTCTCTTTCTTCTCTTTCTGTAATTATGCTGACATACCTTCTTCTTCATACTTGCAGTCAGTAGTTTTCCACTGGTTCAATTGACTATTGTCCATTCTCACAACCATGCTGCCGTCTCAGCAGCCACCATGGCCCAGCCAGCACTCGCAGTAATGTTGCCATCTTATTAGGCACCAAGGCCTTAGTCTCCTTAGTACCTGCAGTCAGTTTTAACATACAACAATATACATTGCACTTATTTTGTTAGTCCTAATGCAAAAACAACATTCTGTTCCCACAATCGCACCTAAATTATCCATTACTTGTTCTGTTATTAGCTCGTGCATTTCATATTGCCATACTGAGTGTTGCGCAGGGGATAAGACTGTTTTCATTAACACCGTCCAGTCCTGTGGTGTCATAACGTGACCACTCCCTACAGCTTCAACTAAACTAATTGAAAACGTATTTTGAATTCCATTTTCTGTAATAGACTTCTTTAATTCCTTCATCATCTCATATGGCATGTAGTCATATTCTGGGGGTTGGTTCAGCTGATAAATGACTCGGTAGGCAAATGCAATATCCCAATCCCCTTTTTTGGATGCGTTCTGTCTACATTTCTGCATAACAGTCTTCTCAGTGTGTTTTATCAATGGACCTGCTACAGGCTCCTGAAAGTTAACAAGCAAGGGGGCTGTCGCTTGCTTTGATTCTCACAATATTTCAGCCACAGCAGGTGCTGCCGCTTTTGTAGGAATTAACAGAGGATATAAATCAGATTTCTTTTTGGGGTCAATAGGTCTGGGATCAAAAGGATTGCCTGGTTCACTATCAGCAACACGCTCAGAAATATTTTTCTCCCATTACCAGGCAACCAATAAATTTTTCAGCTGGTTGTAAGTTCTTAAGCACAGAATAAATAACTCGCCATGCTAACAAAGCATCGTCGGGAACATTAAGCCCTAAAGCCGGCTTTGTTTGCAATTCCTCTCCTACCTTCTCCCAAATTTTACTATCAAAAGTCCTTACACTTGGAAACCATGTACAACACTCTTCTATCCACAATAATAAGGACATAATTTGAGCATCAGAAAGTTTATACTCTGTGACCAATGACCACATCGTTCAAATGTTTTTGGGAAATTCCCAGAATAATTTTCTTCATAATCTTACCAGGCACTTTCAGGCCTGTAATTACCAGGGTTTCTCTCTTGCTCTTCTTGAAAATTGAAACAGCTTTTGCTAGCTTACAGTCAACTGGGACTTCTTCAGATTCCCAAGACTGTTGAAAAATAATTGAAAGAGGTCTTGGGATGACATCAGCCAGCTCTCTGAGTACCCTGGGATGGATCCCATTGGGCCTCAGGGATTTATATCCATCCAGCTGGAGCAGCAGATCCCACACAAGTTTGGAGTTGGCTGGGGAGTGAAAGTTACTGCAGTCACGGTCCTCCAACTGAGGGCACCTGGGGTCCCACAGCCCATCATCGGTGTTGAAGACAGAGGCAAGGATGCTAAATGTTTCTGCTCTGTTTATGTCCCTCTTTGTAAGGTGAACATTCTCATCAAGTAATGAACCAATGTTCTCTCTAATTCTCCTTTTGTTGTTAACGTATTTTAAAAATCTCTTTATATTGTCCACCATAGTATTTGTCAGCTTCAAATCTAACTGAGGTTTGGCTGCACAAAATTTCTCCCTGCAACGGCAAACAACATCCCTGCAGTGTTCCCACACTGCCTAACCTTGCTTCCAGTGGCCATCCACTTTCTTTTCCCACCTAAGCTCTAGAAGAAGAACTCTGTTCAGCCAAGCTGGCCTTCTGCCCCACCTGCTTGACTTCCCACATTTTGGAACTGCCTGCTCCTGTACTCTCATGATGCGGCACTTCAAAAGTGACCAGCACTGATGGACCCCAATGCCTTCAAACGCAGTTTCCCAGGGGACCTGACTAACTAGTTCCCTGAAGAGATGGAAATTGGCTCTTTCCATCTCCAGGGCTGAGGTTCTGGTGTAAGTTTTCAGTCTATCACCAAGGATTTTAAATTCAACTACTTCATGGTCGCTATGGCCAAGACAGCCACCAAGTGCCTCTTCACTCAGGAGAGCTTCTCTGTTCCCAATCAAGAGATCTAGGAGGGCACCTTTTCTCATCAGCTCCTTTAGTACCTGAACCAGGAAGTTATCATCAAGGTGTTTTAGGAATGACCTGGGTTGTTTTATCAGCTGTATGGTGTTCCCAGTTAACATCTGGCAAGTTGAAGTCCCTCAAACATCGGGAGTCACATATTTTGGAAAAGCCACCTGTTTAGCTAAGAGTTGGGGATCTACCAATCAAAACTCTTACGTATTGTAGGAGATAAATTCCCTGCAGTGCACATGAAAAACATGCTGGGCAAGACAGTCTGGGTTATTCCTGCCTCAGGCAAAGGCAAGCCCATCTATGGGACTGCTTTTGCTCACAGCCCTGGTGCACTTGATGAGTAATGCAGGTCAGCAGGTACATGTGGTACATCAAAGGGCATATGATGTTGGGGGAGAGCAGCCAACAATTGGAACTGTGTGATGCTAACTGCTGTATAATACTGCATGTCACCATTATTGGGGTTGCTATTTGCCTTTGAGTTGTGTGATGATAATTGCTAGATAATGCTGCATGTCATCATTAACATGGTTGCTCTTTGCCTTGTCAATGGTATTACAGTAAGAATCACTCAGATTGAGGAGGAGTGAATTCTGATAGAACCCAAACTGGCTTCAGCATGCAGCAATGAAAGACCATGCATCATCCTTCCTGCCCAGAAGGACTGCTATGACAGCTGGAGCCCAAAGTTATGGACTCAATGAACTCAGTGGAAGATTGACAGGGATGGCCGACAGACCGCAGCAATGATATGTGTGTGTGTATGTATCAAGAGGGAAGATAGGTGACAGTAACTACTTAGGATGTATGGGAAATTGTGGGACCAGAGCCTGATGTGAGTCGTATGGAATAAGGGCTGGTTAAAACAGACAAAGAGACAACAGACAAGAAGTAGTAACAATGGATGAGAAGGCAGGTTGATAGCAAGGGACAAAGAGAAGGCTGAGGTACTCAACAACATTTTGCCTTTGTCTTCACTTGCAACTGTTCTTCAAAGACCTCTTGAGTGGATGGGTGGGAATTTGGGGACTGGTGAAGCAAAGTCCCTCCTGCTGTAAGCAAAGATCAAGTTTGCAAGCATCTGTGCAATCCGAACATCCACAAGTCTATGTGATGCATCCCAGAGTCCTGAGGGAATTGGCTGATGTAGTCGCCAAGCCTTTCTCAATGATATTTGAAAAGTCCTGGCAGTCACGTGAAGTTCCTGGTGACTGGAAAAAAGGCAATGTTACACCCAGTTTAAAGAACGGTACAAAGGATGACCTAGGGAACTACTGACCAGTCAGCCTCAGTTCTTTGTAGCAGATCCTCCTGGAAGCCATGCTAATGTACATGGGAGAGAGGGAGGTGATACGGGACAAGCAGCATCGCTTCAGCAAGGGCAAGTCCTGCCTGACCAACACAGTGGCCTTCTATGATGGTGTAACTGCATCAATGGACAAGGGAAGAGCCACTGATGTCATTGATCTGGACTTCAGCAAGGCCTTTGGCATGGTCCCCCACAACATCCTTCTCTCCAACCTGATTTGATGGGTGGACTGTTCGATGGATGAGGAACTGGCTGCAGGATCGAAGGGAGAGAGTGGTGGTCAATGGCTCAATGTCCAGATGGAGATCAGTGATGAATGGTGTCCCTCAGGGGTCAGAGGTGGGACTGGTGCTCTTTAGTACCTTCATCAGTGACATTGCCAGTGGGATCGAGTGCACTCTCAGTGAGAAGACGACACCAACCTCTGTGGTGTGGTTGACACCAAAATGATCCAAGGGATGGAGCACCTCTCCTACGAGGACAGGCTGAGAGAGCTGGGGCTGTTCGGTCTGGAGAAGAGAAGGCTGCGGGGAGACCTGAGAGCGGCCTTTCAGTATCTAAAGGGGGGCTGCAGGAAAGAAGGGGACAGACTCTTCAGCAGGGTCTGTGGTGATAGGTCAAGGGGAAATGTTTTCAAACAAAAAGAGGGGAGATCTAGGCTGTATATAAGAAAAAAGTTTTCTGCAGTAAGGATGCTGAAGGACTGGAACACGTTGCCAGGAGAGGTGGTGCAAGCCCTGTCCCTGGAAACATTCAAGGTCAGGCTGCACTGGGCTCTGAGCACCTCATCTAGCTGTAGGTGTCCCTGTTCATTGCAGGGAGTTGGACTAGATGACCTTTAAAGGTCCCTTCCAACTCTAAGGATTCTATGATCCTACGAACATGGAAGAGTCAAACCAGCATTTCTAGATTATGTGAAAAAGGGCTTCTCCACAGCATAGCCTCCATAATGCCAGATTCCCTTCAGGGCTCATCACATATCAGTGCAAGGAGGGAAAGCCTGAGGATGTCACTTTGGGAATCTGTCCACAATTGGCAACTGCAGACATGGACTCACCCACATTGCACAATGCCTGGGCAGAGCTGTCTCCTGGAGCTATAAAAAGGCGAAGGAGTGTGCGAGGGGGAAGAGCCCTGCCAGGAGCACACCCGNAGCACCCCCGGCTGTCCACCTGCTGCAGAGATGGTGCAGGCAACCTCCTTCCTGCTGCTGCTCAGCCTGGCTCTGCTGGCTCCCGGCTTCTCCGCCAAACAGGTAATGGGACGGGGCTGGGAGCGGGTGGCTCTGGGTGCCCCCCTGCCTCTACCCAGTGCTGAGTCCTCTCTGCTCACCCCAGTGTGTGCTGACTGGGAACTGGACCAATGACCTGGGCTCCAACATGACCATTGGCACTGTGGATGACAATGGTGGGTTCACTGGCACCTACAACACGTCTGTGTCAGCTACAAAAAA
>WBMW01000564.1:2057224-2073179 GCA_013396635.1 Penelope pileata | reverse complement strand
GGGAAACGCTGAGCTCTCAGCTGGAGGGGGCGAATGGTTCGGCTCAGACGAGTGCCCTAGGAGACACAACAGGGTGTGGTGAATGGCAGGGAATGCAGGCCCCTCTCCACATACCTGCCACCCCCACAGGGTGTCTCCACCAGCACCGAACAGGCATCCGACCCATTGCCTGCAAAGCTGCACCACAGGGGTTAGGTCTTTAATCCAGTTTCATACAGCAGCTTTGCAAAGCAGGCTGCGACCATCTAGCTAGAGAAACGCTCCCCAGACCAGAAGTGATTGAATGAACTGCATGCATGGTAGTAAAAAGCTGGTAGAGGGTAAATATTTAAGCTGTGACATCATCCAGAAGGAGGTAAGAATGAAGCACTCTGGGGTACCTGTAGGACAGCAATCTCTCAAGCAAAGCCTGTTTCACCTGGGAGCTGCCACCCAGTGCCTCAGCAGCACAGCACGATACGAGTGACTCAACACGCAGCTCTGGCTTAAGCGTGAGCAGCGCAGCCCAAGAAGGATATTGAACCCATCTCTCTGCCTTACACTGGGGAAGGGGCACTGGGTAAGGGTAAGGGTTTGGCAGCTCCTCCACACAGCATTTGCACAGGGACTGGGTTGGATTGCTCACTGGGGCAGCTGCAGCAGTTGTTTTCCCGCTCCGGCTGGAATGGAGACAGGTAATGCAGTTACATGTGACAGAAGAGGGGAAAAGTGGAAAAGGATGACTGACACTAAAATAAAGAGCAAGACTTTCAGGTCAGGGAGACAGAACAAAACGTGGAATGGAGGAGGTCTGCGGGAACAACTAAAAGAAGCAACAATTATTTCAAAGGGTTTTCTCAATCACTTGGATGGCAGTTGGGAGTCTCAATAAGCTTGAGATCCACACACAAGTGCAGACCTCAGAAAATGCGTGGTGGGGTTTTGCTCCAAGCAAGTTCAGCAGCCACTGGGATCTATCGCTTCCTTTGAAGTTGGCTTCCAAATGTGACCCCTGCAGAGTGGTAGAAGCCACCCTTCCTCCTCACAGGGATGCTGGGGAGGCTCAGCTCCCAGCAGGCACTGCCTGGCTCTGACTGTGCTGGCCCCACAGGAACGCCCTGGGGCAGTTCCAGGCCAGCCCATGGCAGACAGTTGTCTCTGCCACTAGCCCAGTGACTCACCGGCTCTCCCACACAACTTCCAGGGGCTGGGACTCAGCTCCATGAGCTCCCAGCCTGTCCTGGTGGTTCTGGGCAGTGCCACACATGGGCTCAAAGTTCTAACACCTGTATCAGAGCAGCAATCTGTTAGCTGCAGAGCCTAACAGAGATGCTCAGAGGTGCGTGTCCTAGGCTTCAGAAGAAACCCAAACACCTGCACCGTACCCTGCCTGGTCCATGGAAAAGATCTCCATCGAAAAACTGGCAGAATCCACAGACAGGAGTCATTTAGCAGGGCATCTCCTGCCACTTCAGGTCCAAGGGGCTTTTACAAAAGAGGCAGCCAAGAGGAATTCTTCAGCATGCAGCCCAAGAGCAACTCAACCAAGGCACCTCCGCCAGGATACGCAGTCAAATTCCCATTTCAAGAGGCAAGATTTATTTAACGGAGGCTTATGGAACAAATGGCAGCACTGGAACCTGTGGTAACTAGTTGACACGCATAGCCCACAGGTGCAAAATTACTCTCGCCTCTTTTTTAGGTGCTGTTGTGCTCTGCTCCAAGCATGGAGTAACAACAGAAATCCTTCCATAGTTTTCCTAACAGTGCTCTGCACATTCAGCGTCAAGTCCTTCTACAGTATAGGGCTTAAACACCCCCCATACTTTAACACCTGACAGCACAGCCAATTAACGTGAGCTCACCTCACGCAGTGACTGACTGCATAGCTGTTCGCTTACGTCAGCAAGAAAAAAATCACATATGGGTTACTCATTTTATAGCTCAGCCTTCCTGAGATGAGTTTAAACATTTGCTTCTGCTAGTGGAGGCAGAGAAATCCTCTTGTCCTGTATCATTTTTGACAGCAAATTGCTTCTGTGCCCAGCAAGTGAAGATCCAACACGTGTGAGCTCTTCTTCCCCATGTACAATTTCCTGGCAGAATCTCATTCTCAGACTCCGAGTTAGCAGTGGAAAAATGGACTTTCCAGAGCTCTGGCTCTTAATTTTATTGCTGCACATTGTTGCTCTTGGAAAGACAGAACTTCCACTACACGAAGGTTGCTTTTGCAAAGGAAATACTTTCTGAGCTGCCAAACACGTTAGTGCATGTCTAAGTTTCGCACTTATGAAGAAAGTGACTTCATAGTAAGTACTTTTTAATCTCAGTTAAACGAGTGCAGGCAGATTTTTCCCCTTCAAGAAACAACTGGGAACACAATGAGAGGGAGAGATCACCTCTACCACAAGACTCCTTCTGGTATTCCTCAAATCCGTGGAGGACCTTCTACAAAAGGCTACGTGCAACTTTGGACAACGCATGAAGCACAAGCAGGATGAGCACAGTTATTTTCAGATAGGGATTTTATCCAGACAAGAGGAGAATCACAGGACAAACAGATTTTGGCACTGACTAAATGAAAGGGGAAAAAAAAAAACCGTGATGCTGCTCTGGCTCTGCCACATGCATCTTAAGTGCTTCAAGAGGCAGAAGGGTGCTAGGAGAACTAGGTGATGGGACCCTTGTCCCCAGCAGCAGGCCTCAGTGTGGGGCAATCCCTCCTCAGGGCAATGCTACCTCTCCTACACCCTGCAGCCACTTACTGCCATCGCTGCCAGTCTGCGTGTCGGAGTTGAGGCTGTCGGAGGAGCCGGCTGTGAAGCTGACGTGGACGCTCCTGAAAGGTGGGCTCAGGCTCTCCGCAGAGCTGTTGCTGGCCCTCTCCAACTCAGCGTTATTCGGGTTCATTTTCGGAGTGTGCCTAGAGAGAGTGAAATGGAAAGGTCAGGAGACAGTAAGAGATACAGTGCATAAACTTACAGAGGGATTCAAGCTGAGAGCGGCCTCAGCTGGGTCCCTGCGCATCCATCCAGACACGGTGCAGTCTTCTGTCAGGCTGTAGTACCTCGTGCATTTTTCTTTCTCTGGCACCTGGGGATCATGTCCTGCTGACACCAGTGAGTTATAGCCCTGCAAAGCACCAGTCCCCATGAGAAACCAGCTGTGCTTGAGCAGAGACCCACCGAGCCAACAGCACCAGCCTCGGCCTGCACCTCCTGTTCTTTGCACACGTGGAGTCCTGCACCATATCCTATTTTGGCCACTGCCACTGGGAAGTGGGGACCCACCCCTGTTTGCCTTTGGTAAAACTCAGTGGAAGGAAGCAGCATCACTCCTCCCATTTTGCAGAAGGGCAGGTTGAGGCTGGGTGTCAGAACCCAGCTCCTACGTGGCAGAGGCATGACTAGAAGAGAGTTCCATCACTAGCAGCCATCGCCTATGCCAAACCCAGGACCTACCGTGCAGTTTTAGGGTAAGACCTACTGTTTTCCACATAGCTTCCATCTAAAAGAAATAAATACATAAACCACAAGCTGTCCTTACGTCCTGCCAGAGTCACAGTTCAAATGATCAGCTGTAGGCAAGTGGGATAAAGAGTGAGATAAAGAGTTTCCCCTGCATTTTCTTCATTTTTTCTCCTCTGGAAAACAACAGGAGCTGTTGAAATCAAACACCCCTAGCTCTGGTACAGTTCAGACTCCATTGGCCAGTAAACGAAGGTTATTTGCCCACATTTTTTAAATAAAACCACCAATCTACTGATAAAACTCAACGCATTGTTGATTAGGAACGTTAACAAAGCTGGTGGAAGACTTGCAAAAAGAAAAATCGCTCCCACCAGCTATCTCGCTGGAAGGTATCTGGCATTTCCTAATCAGAGCTGAATGGCTGCTGAGAAAGACAAACAAAAGGCATGCACGGCTGTTTTCTTGTGACACACCGCTCACACACGCAGAACCCGTCCTCTTCCACAGCCCCAAGCACGGCAGATGCCACGAGCGTTTTGTTTTAAGGTTAAGAAATGTTTTGTCCTATGTCCAGACAAAGCACTTACTCTCATGTCCACACAACCATATGGAGAGCAGCACGTAGGAGAAGCCCGGAAGAAACTTCTGCCAGACTTCCTCATTTGCCCGAGCAGCCTCATTCTAAAAATACTCGGGCTGATGGAAGCAAGGCTCTGAAAACCACCCCAGGTACAACTCGGCAGAGCTGCTGCTCTCGGTCTCGCACCAGTGATGAATTTACCACACGCTCTCGGTTGCCACAGCAGGCGTCTGCAGGAGGGTTTGCAAAACCTCACACACATCACATGAGGCAGGTTAAAACAGAAGAGCAAGCGCGAGATACATCGAGATTTTTAACTCTGGTGTGGTTAATGCTGTTGATAGCAACCAACCAGGCTCATTCTTTTTTTTAAATAGAATTATATATCTCGATCTTTTTATGTATGCAAACTATTTAAGTTTATCCCATAACTTGCTCAGAAGCTTAGCTTTTAGCAACTTGGGGGAAAAAGATGGAGGGGTACCCACACACACCCTTGCTGAGAATCAAGGAAGTATTTGAATCCAGAGGAAAAGAAAGATTTTAGGAGAGAGCTGGTCTGGATTTGCACAGATGAGAGGCTTTCTAACATGTTCCTCCCCCCTCCACATGCACACACACACGCACACAAAAGAAAAGTTGGTGCATTTCTGTTTCCGTCCCATCACTTAGCACAAATCCACAGCGCTGCCTTACCATTCCCGCACTCAGGCAGTGATGAGACTTTGCTCGGCGGTGCAAGGTCCGCTGCGCGCGGCCGCACCTATTCCTCCCAGCAACCTGGGCACAGCACAGCCGCTGCCAGCCCCGTCCTGGCTGCTGTGTTTGCCGAGCCCAGCGGTGCTGTGAAGTCATACGCGCAGAGAGCCCTGCTTCCTTTCTGTACCGCTGTGACTTGTGTAAAATGCAGTTCCTGAATAGGCACACCGAAATAGAAATTGCTCGCCGCTGAAGCGACATCCTGCTCTTGTTTCAGATGTTACAGCTGGGCCAGCTAACGCTGCCTGGGAATGTTCCTGCTTCACATCTCCCTCCTTTCCTAGCAGCTGCTCAACACCCAGCCTGCAGCATGCACGCATTACATGCTGATTGTTGTAGCAAAAAAGTTACTGAAAGTGCTCGCTGTGGCCAAACTGTTTCAATAAAATTTCGCCCCAAGAGCAGAGCTGCCACTCACTGCAACAGCCTGTGGGATCCCGATTCACAGCTCGCCCCAGCTACCTTTCTTTTTGTAGTGCTCATTCACATCAAGGGCACAGGTTTCTGTTCTCTGTCTCGCATTTTCCATCTCAGGATATTGAAGACAGATAAAAAGCATGAATCAATTTTAAACCCTCCAGCCTGGATGTAGCAGGGCATAATTTTCCTCCATTTCCCAAATCTGTGCTCAGCACCTGAAATGTTAAGTGGTACCTTCGAGAGCAGCACCCTCGAGTGAGAGTGCACAATGAACAGGTCACAAAAGAGTCAGCTCTCCATCTAATAAAATACAAGACAGGATTTCCAGCTTTCCTAATTACTCTGGCAGCTTTAAACACACTTGAATTATTCAACATCCTCCACACGACATCCTGACATATTCAGGCAGACCTCAGACGCCCTGTTCCCCAGTTTTCCCATCCTGAACAGTTCCATCTAACTAGCCTTCCACATGATCCCTACAGCCCTGCATGGGAAATAAATAATTTTTTTTTTTTTAAAAAAAGCAAGTTTGAAGAAGAGTGGTCTCTTAAAATAATACAGTTTGGAGATCCCTCTCAGCACGGATGTGGGCAAATGTGAACAGGACAGCCCTTCCCAAAGTAAAACAGTAATGCACAGCAGAGAGAAAAGCCAGACTACACTGCAGCAACATATGACTGGGCGTAAGTACTACACTAGAGAAAGCATAATGGTACCATGTCAACCATGAAACAGGAATAATTGTATGTTCTTCCTCCCTCCACTGCTGCTTCTTTCAGTGTCTTCCTCTGGAAACACAAAGAAAAGAGAATGACTCCCATCGTAAAAGAAACAATCTCTCCTGGGAGACTTGTCTGATAAATCACAATCTTCAAAATGATTCATTGGCAGAAGCAGCATGAGAAATTCCTGATTAGGTTCAGACAAAAAAAACACAGGGGGAATCCAAAAGGCCCCATCCTGGAGTGTGGTTCTCTCTCCTGCTTGAGACATACTCTCTCCTCTCTGCTCTATGTACTTCTTTAAAGTGACTCCACCCAGAGCTTGTGATTTTATTTTTTATTTTTTTACAACAAAAATCTGGCTTGTCCTGGGGCAAACAGCAAGTCCCTGCTGTCATCCAGTCATGGAAACCACAGTCATGGAGAAGAGGGTCAAAATCTGGGACCTGTGTGATTTCCCCATCGCATTTTGAACTGCCACAGCAGCACCATGCAGCCAGTTTGCTTCTGTCACCAGGGTGTTACACCCTGACACCAAGCTCCAAAGCCGATCAGGTGCCTTGGGAACCATATTGAAAAGGGAAAAGTCTGTCTCAGGTGTGGCACTGCCCCAGCACAGCCTGAAGGAACAGACGGCAGAGTCCTGCCAGCCAGGCAGCACCACCTACTGCAGGAGGAGCAAACCCAGCTCTCTTCCTGGTGGCCAGATTCCTAACATTGTCTCTTTTTTCTTGTTCCCTCCGGCAAAAACCAGCAGCAGCAGCACTGTAACATGCAATCTCGGTCCATCTCAAGCTCATTTGTCCTCTCAGTGGTGGTGGATGTTGAGATGTGCCAAGCTGTACATGTTTGTTGCCTGAGGCGAGCACATTCTCCCAGGTCCAAAAGGTATCTAAAGCACTGCCTTTTGAAGGTGGCACTAGTTACTATGAAAACAGCTCAAGAGCCAATGCAAAACAGCATCACTGTTTCCTTTCTTTAAGAGGCACACAAAATAGATTAACAGTCAAAGTTTACATGCTGGAAGGAACCATTAGAATCATTTAGCCTGACCCTCTGCATATCAAAGGCATAAATTTCAGCAAGGATTCACTTCTTTTGCCAAATAACTGAAGGCCACGCTAGGGTATTTCTCATGAAGAGCATTTAAACCAGCACCGCACATTTAAGTCCTGAAGATTGTAGCTCCTCTGGTGAGCCCTTTCCATAGCAAACTACCCTCCCAGCTCCTGGAGGAAGACCAGCCGCCATTTTCCCTTTCCAGTCTGTTTCCTCTTGTAGTTTGACTCATTTTCTATTCCATTTAGAGCCTTAAATATCTGTCATCTTTCAAACAAGCAGGAAAAAGAATTGTATGAAGAAACAGAAGGATGAAATAGGTACAAATCCATTATTTTCCTTTTGCATGTCAACTTCTAAAATTTCCCAAAAGCATTCCTTCAACCATCTTAGAGAGAGCTTACAGCAAAATCAGTCTCCTCAGCGTCTGGCAGGAATTTATCCTGCAAGTTTTTTCCTCCTTTCCATTGTTAGAGCAAATATGAACCGAGAAAAGAGAAAATTTTGCATGCTACATATTCTCTTCTTGCTCAAATTTGAAAACAGTTTGAACATGTGTAAATTTTCTTTAAGCAAGTAAGTTTAGTTAGGAAAGTCAATGAAATCTAATATATTGCTACAGCTCGAGATTTAGGAGGAAAAGGATGGTTACATACCTTTCCTGTAGCTGCACTGAACCCTGGTAACACCCCACGGTCCCACCACTAGGCCTCTGCTGGCCTCACCTACACTTATCCTGTGAAGGGGCCTTCACAGCTGTCTCACCAGACGACATCTTGGGCTGGTACATCCAGGTACTCTGTGAGGTACTATATCAGCATAACCTTAACAGTGGTAGTTCTTCCATTATGGAGAATATGAATGTGTCTCAGAATCACCCTGTGTGCAACATCTCCTCCCTCCTTCAGACATGTGGCCCAGGAACACCAGAGATGTTCCTCCAGCACCAGGCAAGTCATGCCACGAGTCAAAGCTGCCAACAATGGCTGCCCAGGGTAACACAACCCTGCTATGGTGGTATTAACTAGTCGTGCATGCAGGCATCTCTCCCACTGCCACAGACAGGTAACAACACTCTGGTTCCCGCATCAACATGCTCAGAGAAGGCAAGCTGGAGAAGTAAACAAGAGCATGCTCAAAGCAAACAAAGCAACGGGCAGGGTTTGCACGGCTTGCGAAACCCGCCATATGATTGTATTGCTGCTTAGGCCTCAGGGCCACGCAGGGCCTTGGTAGGCAGGGGGTTGTGCTCTTGAAGTAAGGCACCCCAAGGCTCAGCTGCAGGCATCAAGGCTTTAGGAAGCACCTACATGTAGCACAAAGCATTACCTGCAGCAGTGGGAATAAGCAATGCCAGCACCTACCTCAACCACCTGGCACATTCCATAGCTCCACCAAAGATGCTGGTCATGGATGCCACACATTCCCTGACCTCAGTTTCCCTGCCCTCTTTCACACAAGCTTTCTAGTACACAGATGCTTTCAAGATGACTCAGAATCAACTGTTACAGTTGGCATGGCCTGAGCCTGAAACAACCCCTCCAAGGAGCAGAAAATGCTCCACACCCATCAGGACAGATCATAATTTCCAGTGCTGCAAGTGGAGGATGCTGCTGGGATGTGAACTGCTGGCTTTCAGGGTCACCACCCTTCTGGCCTGCCCAGCAACCTCTGCTAGACAGGGAAAAATCAGGTCCTAGAGGACCTTCAGCAGGTGACTGGGTGTTTCCTAAATGATCAATCAACAGCACCACATCATCAGAGCTCTGCTGGGCCTCAACAACAACATCTCATGAGGCAAACACAACCCCAAGCACAGGCTGATAGAAGGCACCCAGAGGCAGCAGCTATGAAATAATGTTCGTAGGGTCAGAGCTAAAGCAGATCTCAGAGCCATCGCCGATTTTAAAGGCAGTAAATCTCATCTGTGTGCTCACTTGTCTGTGGGCCTTTTGTCTCCTTGGACTTCAGCAGGCATCACGCAGCGTTGCAGCAGGAAGACCAGCACTAAGAACTAAAGCCTCTTGTTCATCTTGTCCCTTCCCTTGTGAAAGGTGATTTGTTCACCACTTAGTCATTTAAAAACATTTTAAAGTGTTTTTTTCAAAAGGAACTTTCAATCAATTTAAAGTTCCAGGCACTAGCCAGCCCTTGGAAATTTGGTGTAAGGGCAAAGCAGTGGATGCACCAACCCAAACACAGTCTCTGCCTAGAGGACACTGATGACCAGGCACAAGCCTGATCGTGGGCCCCACGAACAAGTTCTCCAAACACTGAACTTTTAAACTAGGGAGCTGGAGTCAAATGCACCGTGCAATGCACAGCTCCAGGTAAGAAAACTGAAGTATGCTATAATGCAAATGCAGAACACCTACAGAATGAAGTATCCTTCTTCCCTGTAATCAGAAAGCCTAATTCATTAGTTGCACGGAAAGTAAATCAATTTTTTTATTTTTTATTCCTTGGGTTTTTTGGTTGTTTTTTCTTTTCTTTTCTTTTTTGGATACAACTGCAGATGCTGAATACACAAAGTATCAGAAGTGTGCTTTACTAATTGCTTAGCAGAGCTACCTCCTTCCTAGACAGGCAGCTCTCCTGCATTCATTTTGTAGGGCCTGATGTCACCCTGCCTGCAAACCTGAATCCCAGGAAAGCTCCAGCAAGGGGAGGGCTCCCTGAAGTCAGGTGGCTGCACACATCGCAAGCACATGCTAGACAAGCTCCAGTTACATGCTTGCAGGCAAGGAGCCCTCCCTGGGAAGCTACAGCTTTGAGTGTTAACCTTTAAAGCAAAAAGATGTTAGAGCCAAACTGAAAAGTAGGATTTCAGAGGCCCTTGCTGTGAGCACCAAGAAAGGAGGCTGCTTGTTGCCACCTACAAGAAGAGCTTACAACCCCAGGTTTTTGGTCCTATTCAATTTTAAGGATCTATGCTGAGACAGAACCAAGACGATGTGGGAAGAAGCACCAGCCATTCCAGGCATGGACCTTGCTCTCACTTGAGTATTGTGTGCAGCCATTTACAGCCCTGAAGGGCCAAGGCTTGCAAAGATCAGACAGTTTTTCTGCCATGCTGTCACCTCCCATACTCCCGAAAACTCATCCTGGAAAGGGAAGAAAAAAGGAACAGGAAGCACCTCTTGGTCAACCAACCCCTCCAACAAGCATCGCGATGGCAAAAGCTTAGCAGAGTCATACATGTGCTCACAGGGCTGTTACCTGGACTGCTTTTTTGGTGGTGGCGGTGGTGGTGCAAACTCCATCCCATTGCTCTTGTCCTTAGGGAAGTCAAAGGAGAAAGATAGCGACTTGCTGATCCCAGCCTGGCTCTCCAGCACTGGGCAGTCATCCACGAGGTCGGCACCAGCTCTTCTGTTCTCAGCTTCCACTGCCCATGGGTGTGTTGAGATCTCCTGCTCCTCCTCTTCTTCTTCCTCCTCCTCTATCCGGCATTGCTTGGCCCATGTTGGAGTATAGTATTTCTGCCTCCTGTCATAGGATGAGCCTGTCAGCCCTCTGCTGGACTCCTCCACAGAGATCCCGTTAGCATGGATGCACGGAGAAGGGGATGTCCCAAAGGCACCGGTATCTGCACAGCTCCTCAGCAGCAGCTGAGCCCCAGCTCCATCATGGCTATTGCTGTCACCGAGCCTTGCCACAGGGGAACTGCCTGGGAGTACGTGGCTCCCCTCACTGCCCTGCTGGCTGTTTTTGGACATCTTTGGGGGAATGGCTGGGCTCTCCATAACCACATTCTTGGTAGGAGCTGCCGAGTGAAATCTTGGGCCGTTTTCACTTCCGGATGCTTGAAAAATCTCCCCAGACTCAACAGTGGGTGATGAAGTCCCAAAATCAGCGTGGGAAGTGGGGCTGATGCATGGCCACTGAACTCCCACAGCAGAATCAGGGCTGCTGAGGAATATTGTCTTGTGATCGTCCTCAGTGTGCGCGGCCATAATAGTTATCTTTGCCGCCACTTGGGCCGTGGAGTCCTGGTGCTCAGAGCCCAGCGTCCAGCTCCCATCCCTCCACGTGCCATCAGCCTGCTCCTTGCCAGGGCCATGGGCCAGCTTCTCTGCATCCATGCATCTGCTGACCACCTTCAGCTGGGCCTTCTTCCTCTTGGTGCTCTCAGCGTAGATCGGATCACCACGGGCTGGCTCGGTGAGCCGGGCACGCTGCGGCTCCACCAAGGCCTGCTGGGGAGCATTTAGGCCCTCAGGCCTGGGGCCTCCGTCCGGCTCTCCAGGGAGAGGCAGGTCACCCTTCTCCCGGCATGATGTGGAGGCGGCCATCTTGCTGCTGCCCTCAGGGAGGTTGGCAGCCTCGGAGCGGAGGGTCAGCTTTTTACTCTCCGCATGCAGGGCACAGGGGAGCAGATCACTCCGCTCTTTAGTGATGCAGAAGGCCACGTTCACAGCCTTGCGCTCCTCCTCACTGAACTTCACTGCCCTGCCACTTGGTCTGGAAAGCTCTGGAGCATCCTGCTGCCTCCAGCCACGGGGAGCTGGGCTCTCCTCGCACCAGGCGGCCTTCCCCTCCATGCAGCGCAGCTCCCGCGAGACTGGGCTCTCTCTGCGGGACTCCGCGATCGAACAGTACTCACCCCCTTCCCCTTCAAAGCTGGAGGAGAGGTGACCGCAGTCACCCTCTGAGGAAAGAGCCACTTGGGACGAAGGGTTTCTGCCTCTGTCCCCCAAAGCGGGCAGACTGGGGCAGAGGGACCGATGTGGCAGGGCAAACTTCTCTTTGGCTCTGTCCTCCTGCTTGCCCACCTCACCCACAAGCACCAGGCTGTGGATGGAGACGTTTCTCTCCACGCGGCTCTCCAGGCCGCGCAGGCCCACCATGGAGTAGCTGGGCGTGCAGCAGGACAGGCAGTCACCCGGCGGGCTGTGAAGGAAGGGCTTTCTCACGCTGCCGTTGCTAAAATTGTCGAGGCAGATCCGCTGCGTGTCGCCTGACTTCAGGAGGAGGTGTTTACCGGAAACCATTCCCCAGCCGACCTGCACAGGCCAAAGAGACAAGTGTGCTATCAGCATGTGCAAAATGAAAGAGAAAGCAAATTAAAAAAAAAAAAAAGAAAAGAAAAAGAAAAACAGATCCACAGAGAAGTCCACCGGCATTCACAGCCTGTTCTGTGCGGTGCTCACCCCACCAATATCTGCTACAAGGCTTTCCTACTTGTCCTGCTTCCTGGACCATTTGCAGCCCTTGCATTACCAACAATGGCAATGCACTGAAAAAAGGCATTCTCCTTTCTCTTTGTACGGGTTCACTGCCAGAAACATGTCCAACCTGTCATCCTCCCTGTGAGTCACCGTGCAATTAGAGATTCAGAGAGGGAAGGAATATTTGTGCTTCCCTCTGCTATTTTCGCTTCACTTCACGCTGCCGCCCCAGAGCTGAACACTCTGGAGCACAGACGCAGACTGTCACAGGTTGTCCTGTGACAGCAGCTTGGTGACACCCAGCAGGAGGGACTGGGGAGCAGGTGGAGGAACGCATCTGAAATCTCATCTGAGAGAGATCTATGCTGATTTGGGTTTCCCCTATTTGCTCAACTGTCACTCCGCCTCAAGACTGGTGGCCTTAGCTCAGTTTTGTAGGATGGAAAGTCAAGGAAAAAGTGAGGAGATTAAATGGGAAGTGTAGTACCTGCCAACCCATCACACAGCTGCAGCAGCCCCTCTTTCCCCCACGTCAGCTAGGTGTCAGCAGCTACTCACAAGGCAGCCAGCCCACGCTTTCTAGGATACTGTGGCTCTACTCCTGGTCTGAGACCAGAAAAAGATCCTGGGGCAGGAGGGGATCATCCCCATGCTGTGTGCCTGCAGGATGACACTCAGCTGCAGCCCAAGGACTTAAGGAAAATGTTTTTTACAGTAAGGGTGGTGAAGCACTAGAACAGGCTGCCCAGAGAGGTGGTGGAAGCCCCATCCCTGGAGACATTCGAGGTCAGGCTGGATGGGGCTCTGAGCACCCTGATCCGGCTGTAGGTGTCCCTGTACATTGCAGGGGAGTTGGGCCAGCTGACCTTTAAAGGTCCTCCCAACTCAAATGATTCTATGACTTCTTTCCAATATCTCTTCCCAAGAAAATAACTTTAACCTAGGTCCTCATTTAAGTTCCTACACACACTTTTAAGCTCATTTGCACATGCAAGCAACATTTCATTCAGCTTTTGCCAAAGGTACTTCGGGAAACCAACTCAGGGTTATAAACCGGAGTCAAGATCAGAAGGAAAAACAATGGGAAGGAAACAGTTTTAACAGATATTCCTAGCGTTCCTGAGTGGAGGTAAGTAACGGGAAGTCATGCTTTGACTGGATTAATCATTACCTGTGACAGATCTGCATTCATATTCACATCCGCCCACGTGTCAGAAACATCTGAGTTTATCATAGTTGGCTTCACAGCAATGGTTGGCTTTGAGAACGCGGAGGTATTTACGCCTTCGTCTTCCAACGCTGGGCTCTCAGGCTTGCTCCTAACTCCATTCGGGAGCACACCACAAGCTCCCACGTCTGGGGGTGTTTGCAGCCGATGGGAACTCTTTGGGTTGAAGCAGTTTTTACAGGAGCCAGGCTTCCAGGCGTGTTCCACAAAGTCACTGCACACGGACATCTTCAAATCCTCGCGGCTCAGACCGAGAGCCCGCTGCGTCTTCTGTACTGTCCTCTGCTGCTCATTTTGCATCCACCTCCCAGAGCCGCTTTTAAAGGTCACTGAGTTATCTGGAAAGGCACAACACCGTCTGGTTACTTTTGGTATCCATAAAAATTGACAGATTTTTAATAGGACAGGTGATAATTAGGCTTCTTCTGCCTTCATCACAAAGGCTCATTGTTTATAAGGCTTTTTTCACAGCTTAGCTAAAGCCCACACAATCACTTAAAAAGCCTCAACTTCCAAGCATAACTCCGTAAGAGAGGACATCAAACAAGCAGCATTCCTACGTGTTTTAATTCCCTGTTTAACGAGCATGTAGAACCAGCCTCGTGCAAGGTTTAGATCAAGGCTAAGGGAAAGAGCTCTTGGAAAAGCTGCTCGCAGCCCCGCAGAGCAGAGCCAGGCAGGAAAGGTGGCATCCGAAGCGGTACCCTCTCTCTGGGAAGGAAAGAAGGATGGAGGTACAGGGACCAGAATGAGTGACGGTAACCACGGGGACCGGCACCAACCTCCCTTTGCCCAGAAGCACCGCTGTGTTACTGCAGCTGCACACAAAGGCTCCGCTCCCACCCAGCGCAAGGAGAAAGGCAGCAGCAGGGCCGGGGCTGGCACCAGCTTCAGCAAGTGCCTGGCTGAAAGCTCGCATCTGCTCTGCCAGGAGCCACAAATAACAGTGTCAGCTTGCTGAAACGATTCATTGTCTGCGAGGGGAGAAGCGCTTTGCTCTTGGGTTACTTACAGACAAGGATGCCTTCCCATCTTTCCTCCCCAGGAGGAAATGCCCCAGGAACAAGACATTCCTGCATTCCTGTGCCCCCCTCCCCGCACAGCCAGATCTGATTGCGCTCAGCCAGCAGCTATCTGGAGCTAACAACTTTGGAGATACTTCAGACGACAACTCCCACAGAGCTCAGTGGATTAAGGAAGAGAAGATCAGAAAATGCGACTAGATTGGGAAAATGCAGCTGGCTGCTGTGGGTGCCCTGCTACAGAAGTGCCCTGTATCACTCCAGGTTCTTCCCTGCATCACCAACTTCAGGGCACCATCTCCCAGCCAGCAGCACAAAGGCAAAGCAAACAGAGGCTCCTTCTGCGGGGGTCTCCGAGGGAGCATGCATTTTCACACCCTGATCCCAACAGCACCAAAGCAAAATTCGCCAGCCCGATCCTTCCATGCTCTGACCATCCTGGGACACCACCTTGCACCCATACGCTGCTCAGATCCAGCCTGCATTGCAGCCACATCTCCATCCTCTCTGGGTGCAGCGTGGGCAGCTGGTTCCCAAACAGATAGGATGGAAGCCCATAAGAGTGTGGGTGGGACAAAGCGAATGGGAGAAGAGGCACTGACCCGCGAGCACCACCTGAATCCAAAAGGCACCTTTGGGATGGGAGGCTCCGGTTGCATCAGGTGGCAGTGTCTGCAGGCCGGTTCTGGCTGGCAGGCTGAGAAGTGAGGGTGTTTCATGAAAAAGGGTATCAATGGGATTCACAAATCAGACAGGAGGAAGTATCACTCTGCAGAGACGGGGCTGTTTCAGACAGGCTTTTCACACTACAACTTAACCAAAGGAGCCAAATCACTCTTGGACATACACCCAACACCTCGTATTTCCACAAAATCAACATTATTTGCCAGGAAAAAAATCATCTTTTCAAACATTTCAGCACTCTTTCTCCATTTCCTTTCAGATTTAGCAAGCAGCACCTGGCCCTCACTTGAGCAGGGGGTGGTTCTCAGATCTGGGCCAGCCACCAAGCCGAGGGTGATGATCCAAGCGCCCCTTTTTCAATGTTATCAACCCGATTGGGGAAAAAAAACAGAACGTGCTAAGACGCCGGGATGCTGAAAGCCGGGAAGTTCGCCGCGCCTACAGCTCCTGCATCACCCGAAGGTGGTTAACAAGTGTCCCGATGGGAGGCAGCGAAGGGAAGGAAAAGAATAAAAGCAACACACAAAGGGAAGGCAGGGAGCGGAGACAGGGAAAACCCTGATTCCTCGTTCCACAGCCGGCGCTGCGCTTTTCAACCCGGGGCTCCCCTCGCGGCTGGGGCGGCCGGAGCCCAGCCCCGGTAGGACGACCCGCGCAAGGATGCTCCCGCACGAGGCCCCCGAACCGCGGAGCTGCCCGAAGTTTCCCGCGAGGACGCTTCGCCCCCGGTTCCCCTGGCTCCATCGGGGTCTCCCCGAGCCCGGCTTTGTCCCCTGGCCCCACTCCCACTGCTCTCACCGCGCTCCGCTCCGCTCCGCGCTGCCTCCGCCCCGGCCCCGCCGCCACCGGGCGATTGCG
>WBMW01000564.1:2034761-2057185 GCA_013396635.1 Penelope pileata | reverse complement strand
CCGCGTGGGCCGGGGGCAGCCGCCGCCCCGCCCCGGCCCGCCCCCAGCCCGCCCCGCGGGGCGGCAGCAGCAGCGGGAGCCGTGCTCCGCAGCCCCCCGTGCGCTGGGCGCTGCCTGGGTTTGGGCGTTTAAATAATGTGGAATCCGGGGTGGGAAGAAAGAAGGAGCCTCCCTCCAGCTCAGGGCTTCCCCTGCTGAAGCTGCCTCTCTCTCGGTGCAACAAAGCATCCCCAGCGCCGTGAGTTTCGGGGTGAAATAGTGGGTTGTAAAGGCAAAGAGGCTTGCACGATGGGAAAGGCAAGCCCCCAAAGAGACTAACAGGAGCAGGAGATATGCACAGCGCTCATCATGGAAAAAATGACCCTCGCTGGAGCCGATCGTCCCGAGAAATTCTGCTTCAGGGGTTTGGGCAGCAGCGCAGCTCACAAACCTTGCTGCTCACAGGCACCGAGCTGCTGTGGTCATGGCTCGGCTTCTGCTCCCAACTCCAAATCGGATTGGTTGTTAAAACAGTCCAGAAACCCCGCACTAAGAGAATCACAGGAAAACACAGGACTCCTCCACTTAATTTGCCACATTGCTGTGAAGAAATCTGCCCAACACGCCTTCTGCTTCTCCTTGCAAGCAAACCCTCCTTTGCTCACAATGAACGTACTGAGTCTCTTTGCATCCCAGATCCCAGTGCCAGCACACACAGTCCAACCATTATTCCAGCTATGCTTTAGTGGCTGGAAAGCTGCGCGGAGGAAAGGGGTCTGGGGGCATCAGTCAACAGCCATCAACTAATACATGGGGGTATGAGCCAGCAGTGTGCCCAGGTGGCCAAGAAGGCCACTGGCATCCTGGCATGTGTCAGAAATAGTGCAGCCAATGGGAGCAGGGACGTGATCATCCCCTGTACTCAGCCCTGGTGAGGTCGCACCTCAAATGCTGTATTCAGTTTTGGGCCTCTCACTACAAGAGTGACATTGAGGTGCTGGAGTGTGTCTGGAGAAGGGCAGTGAAGCTGCTGAGGGCTCTGGAGCACAGTCTTATGGGGAGAGGCTGAGGGAGCTGGGATTGTTCAGTCTGGAGAAGAGGAGGCTCAGGGGAGACCTTGTCACTCTCTACAGCTCCTGAAAGGAGGCTGTGGTGAGGTGGGGGTCGGCCTCTGCTCCCAGGTAACAGCGATAGGATGAGAGGGAATGGCCTCAAGTTGTGTCTGGGGAGGTTCAGGTTGGGCGTCAGGAAAAAATTATTTTCCAAATGAGTGGCAGTGCACTGGAATGGGCTTCCCAGGGGGGTGGTGGTGTCACCATCGCTGAAGGTGTTCAAGAACCATGGAGATGTGGCACAGAGGGACATGGCTCAGTGGGTGTGGTGGGGATGGGCTGGTGGTTGGACTGATGAACTTAGAGGTCTTTTCCAACCTTAATGAGTCTATGATTTTGTGATTCATCTGCACAGGTGGAAAATCAGCCAGGAAAATCAGCTGCACTGCTTGAGTTATGCACCGGAGGATGCCTCAACCCCAAAACCTTGCCATGTGAACCTTGTGCTGAGACAATGGAGCTGAAGCGTCCACAGGCTGCCAGGAGTCTGTCTGCTCACCACCACCTTCCCCAGAAGCTCCCCCAGGCCCCATGGCTGGCCCATCCAGCCCCAGCTGGAGATTACCTTAGAAAACAACAGCGTTCCTACGTATCTGGGATTACCATGTTGGCGAACTGTCCTGAGATGCCCGCCCTGGGTGGAAAATACTTTCCTTTGACAGAGGCTTTAGGATTACAGGTTAATGAAAAATCATTTTTTTCTAGTGAAGTCATTCCCTTTTTATGTCGGAAGAGTTCAGGAAAACAGCACATCCTCAAATTTTCAGAAAACAATTGCTCTGCAGGAACTGAGATAAAAAATGACAACTTTCTAGGTGGCTGTAATCTCCCATAGCTTTTCCAATACACCATTCGGCATTGTTCATTAAGGTATTTTATCAATGGCTGAGAAACCTTACGATGTCATAGAATCATAAAGGTTGGAAAAGACCTCTAAGATCATCCAGTCATTGTCCACCTACCACCAATATTCCCCACTAAACCAAGTCCCTTAGTACCACATCTGCACGTTCCTTGAACACCTCCAGGGACGGTGACTCAACCACCTCACTGAGCAGCCCGTTCCAGTGCCTCATGTTGATGTGTACGTCCCTGGAATCATCCTCTCTGTGCACCCAGACCCTCTCCCACTCTGGTCACTGTTTGCCATGCCCCTTTTTGCAGGCCTTCACACAGCATTTCTCTCCCAGCCCTCCCTTTCTGCAAGAGATGTGAGGGCTGTCCTGTCCCCAGGGTTTCTCCTTGGTCCTATGGACTCCATCTTGTCACAGGAAGAGAATGCACCTGGGGCTATGTAGGTACCAGGATCCAAAGAAGTCCTAAAATCCAACCCCTCTTCCCTAGGAATAACAGATTAAAAGGACCAGCCTTTAGGAGCCAAACCCTAACATGGTCTCTGAACCACCCTCCATGGGAGTTAACCCCTAGGCCCACCTGGAGGCCAAAAATGCAGACAGGGACCATCTGCCTTATGGGATCTAAATCACAAACACAGCCCCAAGCAGAATCAGCTGCTCCATGCCTCCCCACCGTGCAGGGCAGGGCTCCACGTGCCCATCAGCAACAGGCACAGCGATGCCTTTGCCTGGGGGGACCGTGGCAAAGGGGGAGCTGGCTTCTTCCTACCAAAGAGCAACAGTGGCTGCAAAGAAATCGCGGATAATAGCCCTTTTGATGGATGCTCAGCTCGTGCTTTTGGGATGCAGTGGTCATGGTGGGGCTGGGAAGGGGGAGGCGGTGCGGGGGCGTATGACAGTGCCGATAACAAGTGGGCTTTGTGCAGTGTGCCTGGGGACACCCGCAGCTGCCCCAGCCTGCCTGCCCGCCCGAGGTGGGAGAAGAGGCAGTAAAAGCTTGAGCAAACAAGCACCACTCAGATAAGATTTTAGCCATTCAGTCCCTGCCTCACTTCATAAAGCCAAGCTGCAGGGTAGCATCTCCTCCTTCCAGGGCTGCACCCGTGCTGGCCGTGGCCATGTGAATGTCACTGGGGGAGAGCCACCATGGCAGCAGGGGACTGGGGCACATGCACCTACCTGGTGTCAGCTCTGCACATCCCTGGCTTCGCTCCACCTGTCACTGCTCGGTGGTTTGTGCACCATATATTCTCTGTGGATGGGGTGGCAGTGATGTTGGAAGCCAAAAAAATCCACAAAAACACCCCGAAAACCACAACACTTCTTTTTCTGTGATCCCTGTCTCAACAGGACATGAGCGTGGCCTCCCAGGGAGCACGTGTGGTTGCTCCTGTTAAGCTCTGGACAGCTGAGGGGTTTGCAAATGGGATTAGTTAACACAACCTGGGCTCAATGAGTAAAGGAAGCAGAGATCCCAGCTCCCATCGGGACTGATGCAGGCAGGACCCCTCCAGAGGGCTGATCCCAGGGTAGGTTGCACTCCATCTGCACACAGCCAAGCTGCCAGCAGACTGTGCCCACGTCCCACCCACAGCTGCCATTATAGCGGGTGACAATGGGAACGCTGGTCCCCTGCACCTGGCTACATCCCGCTTCCTTGCCCGTGGGAGAGGGAAGGATGGATGAACCACACCGGGGAGCGAGAGCAGACGTGCATGCAGGTGCAGAGAGCTGGCAGCCAAACAAAGGGAGATCCTGGGAGCAGATAGGGGTGCGTGCAGGCTGCAGTGCTTGTCAGCACGCTGTGAGCAGGAGCAAAGGCAAGCAGGGGGGTGAACGAGCCAATTTCTCCTTGATGGGAAGAAGATGCACCAGAGGCACTGCTTTGTTTAACACCAGCACCCCACGGGTCCAGCTAGATGCCCTTGACCCTTGTCAGGTGATGCTACCAAGCACATTCCTGGCGCTTTGTTGGGCATCTGACCCAGCAGGCTCTTCCCAGCCCCAGCACAGAGCTCCCAAAGGAGGGGCAGCAGCACTGCGAGGTGGCTCTTCTGGGGATGGCCGCTGCCACCCTGCATCATCCCAGCCACACACAGAAGGCATTGCCAAGTCTGGAAACCACTGCCATGGAGGGAGCAGACACGGGGTGCTGCAGGAGAGCAGGTTTCTGTCTCTCTGCAATAAGGTTGCTCCTTCTCTTGCTCCCCAGCAGTGTTCAGTGTTCACAGGCGCTGGGGAACATTCACTCCTTGCACGCCTTCCAACGGAGCGTGGGAAAAGCTCTCACCCGAAGCAAAAAAACACGGGAATTTGCTTTCAAGTCTATTCTTCTTGTTTTCTTTCTCTCCAAGTGAAAAGCCCTGAGCTGGCTTTTTTCTTTGCAAGGCAAGTTTTCTGGCCAAGGCAAACCAGCACTTGTCTCTCGTGCTGTCAGCAGGGTGACAGGCGTCAATACAGGCTGCCTGTGCCGTCCTCCCTTGGAATGAGGGAAACGGCACATTCTAGCTCCAGCAGAGAGGAATAAGGGCTCAGTCTGATGGGATACATAGAGCCACTTGTGCTTATGCAGGCAAAGAAGCAACCCGAGGCCCCCAGCACAATTTTTCCTGTGTGAACCTCCTTCCACGAGAGGTGCCTTAGGTGAGCAGCTGCAGAGGCGGCCAGATGGAGCCGATGGAGGTGTTTGCTTTCTCTGCCTTCCCCTCCACGCCCTCTTTTTAATTGTTTGCACATCAAGAAGTGACTTGCCGTGTTGCAGCCTCCCAAAGGGAGGCTGATGTTCAACTCCTAACCCGAAACTGCCTCTTGGGGAGACAGCAGCACCCACCTCCCTCCAATCACACGTCCTCTCCCTGGTGCATCCCCGCTGAGCAGCATCTCATCCTCCCCTCGCTGCGCTTCCATTAATGAGCACAGAGCAAAACAGCAGAGAGCTGCCATTCAGGGCCTCTCTCAGACACCAAAGCATCTCCGTGCATTAATAATCCCTTTCAAAAGCCCCCCCCCCTTGCACGCATTCCCCCTCGCTCACCCTTTTCAGGAGCAACTGCGATTCATCTGAGGTGTGAAACAGCACAGTAAAATTTTAATGCAGCCTGAACACGAGATGTGAGAGCACTCAAGTGTCTTTTAAGCAGCCTGTCTGTCTCCAGCAACTGCTTTGAAGGCAAGCTCACTTCAGCACCGCACAAAAAGCTTCAAAGAGAATATTTGGGACTGATTTTGATGCGACTCAGGGATGGCAGCAAGCCTACAAACACAGTTCCCCCAAAGGATGAGCAGCAGCCTGGGTTGGCCCAGGGGATGCGGTGGTAGGACTGGAGCTGCGCCTGGCCTGAGCCATGGGGGTTGGTGCCTATAGGATACCCACTGAGTGCTGGGACCCATGTCCAGAGCCCTGGTTATGCTGCTTGACAGTGGTGTGCCTCCAGCCATGATTTCCAGGGCTGGAAAGCAGGGGAGAGTTCTCCGTGCCCCAGGGTTGATAGGAAAAGTATGAAAATAAGACAGAACACTTGGGTTAGCCCAAACAGCAAGAGATGCTGATAGCACCCAAGGACTGACTCCTCTATGGCCAGGACGGGTAAACAGAAGGGAGACAAAAACCAGTGTCCCCAAAAGCAGGACTAGGAGACGAGTGAACAGGATGAAGCGGGCGGATCAGATGAGGGTACTTCACTCTCCCTATCAGGTCAGTCACCAAAAGGCCCCAACCAATTTACTGTTTTTCAGCATCACACATGGTTCAAGGGCTCCCCAGGGCTGTCCAGACCTATAACAGCACAGCATCGCCCTCATGCAGGGAAATGCCTCAGGGTCCTTAGAACTTAGAGCTCCATCTTGGGAACATCAAAGCCAAAGCAAGGAGCCAAGCTCCACATCTCCAGGCACACCACGTGGGGCAGCTGGCTGGTCTGGGGCTCCTGCACCGCAGGCAGGATGCCAGCCAACAGCATCTTGTAGCAGGGCTCTGCTTCGGTGCTGAGCAGCTCTCACTGCTCCTTCCCAGAGCATCTGTGCCCATTTTCTTGCCAAATTGGCCCCAAGGGAACATGTCAGCCTGGGACTACTGGGGGGACTTGGGGAAGGTGCAGGCTGCAGCCCTCTGCATCCTCTGGCATTGCAGAAGGGAGGTGGGCAAGAGTAGGGAGGACACCTGTGAGTACTGCAGCAGTTAGGCTTTTCTTTGCAAATTATGCAATGCACCAAAGTGATTTGTCTCATGGGCCACTGAAAAGAGGACTCAGAAAGGCAAGAATACCCTTCTTGAAAATATAAATGCTAAGCACAACAAGACCCCCTTCCCTCAGCAGCATGGAGATAGTCAGAGGTGAAGGTAAATAGGGAGTGCTGGCAAACAAGGCTAGCAGGGAGCAAGGTGCTGCCATTTCTGGAGGTCGAATTTGGAGGCTAGAGCTACCTATGGAGAGAGAGCAAGCTGGTGTAAACCTCAGGATCACTTCTTGCTCCAAAAGAGACCGCTCCCCTCTTCAAAGCCAACTGGGCAGTCAAATCAGCCTTCTATCAGAGTTAGCCCAGAGATGGAGCAGCACCACCACCCCATTTGCAACAAGCTTGCGTAAGCACAGTCACAGCCACTCAGCCTCCAGCAGGGCTGTGTCACCCCTAGGAATGCATCACCAAGGACAAACCCTCTTACACCTGGTCTGTGCTCTCCTGGTTGCAGGAAGGTTCGAGAGAGGAACAATCTTCTTCCTTGGGGCCTGCTGCTCCTGAAAGCTTGCAGCCAGTGCTGCCCCACAGGAGGCTGGAGACAAATGAATGCAATTATGTCTTGAGTGCAATTAAAGCAAACAGCAAAACTCAGTTAGCTAATGGCCACACCTTGAGAGCAGCTGGCACACCCGTGAGCTGGGCATGTCTGCAAGGAAACGTCAGAGTTTCCACGTGCTCACACCCTTTGTCTTTCAGAGCCACCTTCAGAAGCTCTCACCCAGCAGGGCACGTGGGCAGGGGTCCCATTGTGCCAGCTGATTCCACTGGGCACAGATGATGACCAGGAACCCCTTGAAACTCGCACAGGACCCCTAAGGGTTTCTGCCACAAACCAGAGCGACCACATCCTCCTACAGCTTGGAGCACCATCCCTTGCTATATTGTTGGGCTTCTTCCAGGGCCCACAGTAACATTCCCTCCCAAGAGCACCCAGGCAGAACTCCAGCAGTGGACAAAATGTACAGGTATATGGAAGTCTCCTGGCCCCCAGCAAACTTACAGTACTTCTTAGTTGAAATATTTGGGTTTAGTAGTCCCAGACCTCTCTTCCACAAATGTCTCTAGTTTGTTCTGGAGCCCTGGAAAAAACGGGAACTTTTCCACAACGTCCTGCAGCAAGCAGACCTACAGCCTTGCACTGGGCTGGGCCAGCACTGAGCCATCTGATGGCTCATTTTGAACCTGCCACCTGCCAGCTTTATTCTAGATCACCTCTCCCAAGCTGGAGCTGCAGTGCACATGCATTCCCTCCTTAGCATATGTCACCTATGGAGAGAGAAGATAGGTGCAGGCCGCAGTGAGAGTCCTGTCAGCACTGTGGGACTCTTAGGCCAGGCAAACTCAGAACCAAAAGTGAACTTCTGCCATTAAAATAAATAAATCTTCTCAAAAATTAAATACCAGGGATGGGTAACAGTCTCTTTCTGGATAGAAAGGAAAGCCTGGGTCCCTGCATGGTGTGTGGAGCTGCCGGTCCTGTCTCCTAGCTCTGTGAGCCTGCGACACCTGTGTCCCTCATGGAGACAGGCCAAAATGTGGCCAGGAGTGGCTGCATATTTTGTGGGTAGAACATTTTCAAGGAGCCCGAGAGCTGGAGTTTGTCCTGCGAGTAAGACGAGCTCCTACAGAATGAGGTTAGCGGATGTTTTAGGTGATTCACTGCCTTCTGATAACTGCCCAGCTCCTCAGGCGTCACTGGCATGCAAAAACAAGGCCGGCCCACATGAATCAGAGTACCGAGGGAAGAGTATTGGTGGCAGTTAGCAAGGGGACACAAGTGTTTATTCAGAGGTCAAGCTGTAAACTAACACTCTTTTCCAAATCTGCAGTGAGCTTCCTGGGGAAAAAAAAAAAAAGGTCTCTTTGCCGCTAGGTTTGGGGTGTGCCTCAGAAACAAGCCTCTTGCTCCATCCCCCAAAAGCCAGGCTGAGCCATCTGTATTTAGACCCTCCTGCCACCTCCAAAAATGTGTCTGGTGGGACCTCTGTGCCAGCAAGAGGCAGCCAAGATCTCACTGGTGCTGCTTGGATGATCCTGGTCATCTCCAAAAGGCGGGAACACCTTTTCTCCCTTCTCCCACTCACCTCTAGGATGCATCTCCATATTCTCAGGCCTTGGTTGCTCTGACAGACAAGCAACAACAATTTTGACATGATAGTAGGGCTCTCGAGGGCCCGAAGGTTACTTTGGGTTGGTTAGATGGATGTTAAGGTCTGGAGGAGGAAAGAGGGAACAAAGAACTCATTGCCAACTCATAGCTTCATAAACTCTAGCTTCTCACTTTAACCTGTTGGTCAAGCATTTGTCATGGAAGGAAAAAAGCAGAAAACATGGGACTTTGCAGTGCAGCCCAATGGCCTTTCATATGTCCCATGGCAAACTTTGTAATTATATCTTACCCTAATTACTGCTGTGTAAAGTTGGCAAAACAACGGAACAGGCACCAGCACCCAGTTTACAGCTGGGAAAGGATGCAAGCATTCCCAGCCCTGGGTGGAAAATCTCAAATTCTGTTGCCTGGGAAGCTCAGCAACAAGCCTGCAAGTCCAGACATTTCAGTAAGGCTATTTCAATTCAGTAGCAGGCCCGAGGGAGGAATGCAAGGCCACATCTTCTGCATGTGCTGCGTTTCCATGGTACGTTCCATAATATGCGACTGCTCAGCAGAGCACCAACACCTGCCCAGAGAAAGCAGAGAGCAATGGAGCGCTGTGCCCAAGTGCAGTTACAGATCTGCTCCTGTTGTAGTGAAATAACCCAGCTTTGGCACATGTTGAATATTTTCTTTTACAGACTCAAAGCGTCCTAATGTCCAGGCTAAAGATCACAGTGCTGCAGAAGCAATTCCTTGCATGTGGCTTTTCCTTAAGAGGGAGAGTGGAGAGAAAAAGAGCAGAGCAGAGCAAAGAGCTGAAAATTAGCACAGCTCAAATGTTTCCAGGTGGCTTCAGACTGAATTGGCTAGCTCTGTGCCCAGTGTTTGCCTTGCCAGTGATCATTTACCAGGGGGAAGACAGGCTAGATGCTGCAAAGCTAGCAATGGGCATGAAAAGTACCACTGGAGGGTGAAGAGAAAGGACTGAGGAGTGGGTAAGACCATCACTATTGCTCATCTGAGGAACATAAATGGAAGAAGCTGATGACACTGCTGCCTTTCTTGCATTTAGCCCTCACGTAGAAGTTGAATCTAAAGGTGAATAACTCACTGAAGGGATCAAATACCTTCCTCAAACCACCAAGACAGAAAGAAAACCAGCTGAAACTTTTCAGTCTCTCTCTTAGGCACCTACAGTTACTAAGCCAAACCCTTGCCCCGGCATTTAGCCATGACAATGAGCAGAAAAGGGGTCGGGAAATGGGCCAGGATTGCGAAAGAAGAGGTTCACAAACTTTCAGCTAGGTGAAATGTGTACGAGCTATAGCAACATCCGTTATCAGAGGAGGAGCCATCTCCAGTTCCCCAGCCCCACTCTCCAAGAACTGCTGGGATGCTGGAGCAGGACCAAGGCAATGGCAAAAATGAGCATAGCACCCTGTTTGAAAGGGTTAAAGGCAAGTCCTAGATCCATAATTCAGTGCCCAGAAAATCAATGTGCAAGAAGGATTAATTCAGAGGCACCTAGGGGCTGATATGTGGGCTAAGAAGCAGACAACTAGTTCTTCTTAAGAACCATTTTGTACCATTTTAATTTCTTCATTTTAGGGAAGAGATGATTCCTGTGACTTTTTATAAAGAGCTTTCTCACCCTCATGATTTTACAGCAGCCTTTGAAATTCAGCAGCAAAATGTCCTCCAGATAGGGCTACCAGTGATGCTGTTAATGCAGTGTATCTATTATGAGAGGATAGAAACCGTGGTGAATGTTGATATTCCCTTTCCCACTCTCCCACTAGCTCGTAGGTTGGCAGTTTTCCATGCCTTCCTTCGTGACAAAGCTCTGATGAGCACGGCTAATTTATTGCTATTGTCTGGCAAAGCATGCTGGGTGTGACACACAGTTTTAAAATGTTTTGCCTTGCTGCTTGTGCTTGATGCTCCTCTGAAGTTGCTGTTGCCCCAGGACATCTCATTTCTTCCCTTGTTTCCCTGCTGGTAAATATACATGCTCATATTGCAGCTGCAGTAGTCCCAGCACAGGCCCAGCAGCCATGCTTAAGTCATCTGAGTGGTGGCGGCAAGCCATCTCCTAGCTCTGTATGGTCCAAGTCAGCAAAACTAAGGGTAGAAACTAATTTAGAAAAAAAAGACTGCCCTGGGAGTACCCCATTGGACTAAGACAAGGGATTCACCTTGAATCACGAAGTTCCCCTTGCTCCAAGCAGGCCATTGCTCGGAGGCCCCCTGTGATCTTGTCTCATGGAAACCCTTCTGTGATCCTTTGTCCCTCACAGGACCAGCTGCTGGCTGCTTGGGGGCCTCGTGTCAGCTCGGATGCTCCAAATACAGTGAGGGGACTGCCTATAATTAAGACATAGATCCCATCCCATCGATGTTCTTTTCCTATCCAATATCACAGCAAAATCCCAGAGGTCCCGCTGTTCCTCTGTCACCAGCAATGAGACGAAACTGTCTCCTTCCCAGAGCTTTCTCGAGAGGAAAGGTTTAAGCAGGTCTTTTTTCTGGCTCATAAGCCCAGAGGTCTGACCTGCAGGGAGCTGCCCAGGCTCCTCAGAAATAACACAAAGGCATAGTCATGAACCAGCTGTGCTTTGGATTCAGGCCTTGCAGCCCAAAGAGAAAGCAAAATATGTGCAGGTGAGTCACACTTCCAGTAGCTGAGTGAGCCCAGCCACAAAGCACTGCTTTCGCCTTGCCTGCTGCGACATGCTCAGCAGCCATGGGCACTGCCGGTAGCTCCCAGGATCTGCAGCCCAGCAGCTGGACCAGCACGCAGCTCCCACAGCCAGGCACTGCTCTCCTCTCCCCGCCTGAAAAGGGCCGTGCTCCGAAAATTCAGAGCAACAGCCTCGCATCCAAACCGCTCTCAGCCATTTCAGAACGGAGGCAGACAAAAATAGAAATAGCTGCAAAAGTGCTTTTTACATCATTCTCTGAACGGAAAGCTGAGGCTCAGAAGAGATGCTGGGCTATCTGACAAGCCCAAGTGCAGCGGTTTGGAAGCGAGGGAGTTTAACAGATGAGTGAACACCTGGGGGGCATCTAATAATGCTTTCAACAGCTCGTTCCCAGGATTTAGTCCGTGTGGTTTCCAGAGTCACAGCTGGGCTGCTGCAACCTGGGCGCTCGCTGAGATCTGCTGCTCCCTGCAGGCGTCACAGGTTGTGGTCCCCAGGTCACACGGGAGTATGCAGCTCTTCATGCAGAGCTTTGAATCGGGGGAAGCAGCCAGGACTCCTACAGACCATGGCCTGTATATGGTAAACCACTGCTGGGCACAGTCCTGGAGGGGGCATCTGCCAGCCCCGCATGCCCAGCACAGCTCTGGTCTCTGATAACCCCCTGAAGTGCAGCCTCGGGGCTGTCACCTCCAGCATGGGGGTGGCGGGTCAATGGGTAAATGAAAAGCCAATGCATCAGGCTGGGGGGGGATTCAAACCCCTGGATGCTGAGCCAGCCCAGTGCCCCCTCCAGCCTCACAGCCCCACTATCTCACTGCACATGGTGCAGGCGAAGCCCCAGGGTCAGCGGGATGTAAACAGGAATTGCCAGCTGCAGGCTGCTGCTAGGCAAGCCTGGCCCTTGCTGTTCCCAGCACAGCAAACAGGATGCCGAGATCCCGCTGCTGCTGAAGGCCCGCAGCACGGTGGGGAGGGGTGGGGAACGTGCTCCGCTGGTCCCAGCGTCCTGCACGCAGCACAGCGTAGGGCTGCCTCTTCCCCTCCAAAACTGCTTTTTAAAAACTCAGCTGGAGCTGGGAGCCTGGATCAGACTGAGGGTGGCAGAGGGAGCTCTGGAGACCGCTGCAGGCATGCTTTCCCCATTCGTGGAGCATCATAGAATCACAGAATCATAGAATCATGAAGGCTGGAAAAGACCTCTAAGATCACCAAGACTAACCACCAACCCATTCCCACCATGCCACTAACCACGTCCCTCAGTGCCCCATCTCCACAGTCCTTGAACACCTCCAGGGACAGTGACCTGGAAGACACTCTCCTGGGCAGCCCATTCCATCAGGCAAGGCCCAGCTCTTAAGCCCAGCTCAGATCTGTATGGATGTAACCCCAAAGCCACCGATCCTACACTGAGCTGTGTCCCATCAGGTCAGCGTCCTGTCGTCATCGTGGCCCGAAGCAGACACCAAGAGAAGCAGGGATTTAAAAATGGCAAGCCCACTCAAACAGGCCTGGATAAGGTTTCCATTAGGATCTTAAAGAGCTGGCTTTGCCAAGGTACGAAAAACTCAGTCGCAGCCCTGGAGAAGGAGGAAACACCAAGTAAGGTAGTTCTCCCCACCCAGCAGCCGGGGAAGTGGGGGAAGGAAGGCCATGTCAGCCAGCCCACGTTATCTCTGGGACCAGCCGGCTCTGAGTGCTTCCCCAGAGCGAAAGCGGCCAGGCTCTGCTTTGAATTGCTTTTCACACCCCCTCATTAAAAAGTAAAAGGGAAGAAATGAACAATCTATAACTGCGGCATCGGGAAACAACTCTGCTAATTCCATTTCCTTCCCTGAGCTTACTCAGGGCAGAGCACCAACCACTGCCGCCACATCACTCAATCTGCTTATTGTTACCCAAAAACCAGGAGACCGGGCACCAGCCCAAGGGGCAGACACCCACTGCTCCTGGGTTAAGCAACAGGAAGGGCCCAGGCTCTTAAACCTGACCCCAGTGCTTGATTGCAGTGCTGCCGGCAGCAGGAGCTGAGCCCCGTGGCTCACAGCTCCACAATGAGCTCCCAACAGCCTGGCACCTACAGAGCACACGGGAGCCCTTGGGGAGCCTCAAGGTGCCCAATGCCACCAGGGCAAAGATGCCGTGGGGCAGACATGCAGCCAGCCTGGTTGTGATTCACCGTCCCAAATCTATCTGCAGAGGATGCTGCCCTCTTTTGGATCCAGTGTGACTGGCAGAAGTTCAGGGAAACTGGGAGATGCCCCAGACCTGTTGCTTATTCCACTGCCATGTCGGCATCGCTGCACTGATGGTGACGCGGTCAGTGATGGGTCCTCCTTGGTGCGACATCGATGGAGATGAGAACATTGATCATGAAGCTTGGGACTCAGCAGAACGGAGGACAAAGTGCTTTGTCAAGGGGAAGAAGCCAGTATCTCTGTCCTTTCTACACCCACTATGAACTGCTGCGGAAAGCCCTCCGAATATTCTGTGTCATAACTGTTTTAAGCTTTACTTTGTAACACTGATGCAGAACCAAAGCACCATTAACCACCACTTAAGTGTTATGGTACTGGATTTGCTACTGAAATACAATGAGCCTTTATGCTCTCAATAGTACCTTTTTTTTTTTTTTTTTTTAGGAGCAAAAGCTCACAGAAGGAACCTCAAAAAGATGCTCATGGGGAGGAAGAGCAAGGAGATGAAGGCTGGGGGTTGGGAAGGGCTCTGGGGCCAGCAGAGGATTGCAGGGTCCTTATCAATTCTGTAAGCTGCTGAATTAATGATTTTCACCAATAAATTCAGCACAGCTGTGAGGGGAGAGCAGACCACCACCGGCTCTGATGTGCCAGGGGCCTGCCTGTGCCGCTGCAGGGCGCTGCCAGCTGGGTGCCCGCCAGCCCTGCCTGCCACATGCTGCCTGTGCTGGGCCCCTCCCTGCCTGCACTTCCTCCTGCAGCTCCGCACTGGTGAGCCTGGGCACCAGCGCTCTGCCTCGAGCCCTCTGTGAGCCCTCTGCCTCCAGCAAGCAGCAGAGTTCAGAGACCCAGCCTGGAGCCACCCCTCGCCATGCGGACACCGCCGATGATGATCGTGGGGCTGGTGCTGTGTCCCTGCGGGCTCCTGCTGACACTGACAGGCACGTTGGCACCCAACTGGAGGCAGGTGAGCCTTATCCCCGACCAGCCCTCCGACCTTGTCTTGGAGCAGGGCATCTGGGACCTGTGCAGGGAGCGGCAGAGCAGCCACGAACGCTTCTGCGGGCAGGAAGATGAGCTGGGCTACTTCAAGGAGGTGCCCGTGCAGGTGGCACGGGGCTTGATGCCCAGCTCGCTGGTGCTCACCCTGCTGGGGCTGGTGGTGGCTGCCCTGGGGGTGCGCTGCTGGCAGGAGGAGCCCCAGCACCCGGTGGCCGGTGCAGCGGGGCTGCTGCTTCTGCTCTCGGGACTGCTGAGCCTTGTGCCCGCCTCCTGGTACACCCACGAGCTGGAGGCACTGCCTGCACCCACCGGTGCCACGCTGGCCGTGGGTTACAGCTTGGTGCTGAGCTATCTGGGGAGCTGTATGGAGATCCTGGGGGGGCTGGCCCTTGCCCTCAGCTTCCACCGCTGCTGCAAGGAGCGCAGGGCCAACAAAGCTCCCCCCAGCCCAGTGCTGGAGCCTGGGCCACGCTCCATCGGCAGGGCCTACAGCAACCCTGGGGACGTGCTGGAGGATGAGCAAGACAGACGGCACTGGAGGAGCACCCTGCCCTGTGACTCTGACTTGTAGCTCCAGCACCGGCACCCAGCCTGGATCTCTGCAGCCCACCGTGCTCCAGCCAAAGTTGCAGTGGGTGGAAGCCCAGCCCTGGCTGCAGCCCCTCGGTGCAGCTCTCAGCTCATCCCCTGCGCTGTGCAGGGCAAAGACAGCTGCGGTGTTCTCATGCAAGCAGGACACAGGTTAGTGCTGTGCAGCCTGCGGGTGAGGAGGAGGGGAGGGGAGTACCTCCCACGTCTCTGCTCAATTCAGGGCTGTGCAAACATCAAAATAAATGAGGAGGAACAGGTCTGTGCTGCAGGGTAGTTACGGGCTTTCTGCCAGGCATGCTGGGCTGAGAGCCAGTGAGCACGACCAACCTTGCTCCCCCCAGCCCCACCTGATGCAGGGAGGAAAGGTCTGCAGGAGGACAGGTGGCTTTTACAGCCACCCGCCTCAAGGACTTTCCCCCCATGGTTAAAATCAGCTCAGGAGGTTTCTCTTTCACCTCTCTGGGGGAAAAAAAAGTCACAGAGAGGGGAAAAATGGCATTTCTCTTTCCGTGGTTAACTTGGTGGGAGGCAGCAGAACTGGTCTCACGGGTTTGTGAGGGACACCTGTGCTATAAAACCCCACTGCACAGCCTGTGTGACAGGGCAGGAGCCAGCCGGCCCGCTCACAGGGCTGCTAGGCCGGCTCCCTGCCACCCCTGGGCCCCGAGCACCCCTCCTTGGCACCCACACAAACCACCACGGCACAGAGATGCTGCACGATGTTCCTTTATGGAAATACAGTGTCGGGGCGAGATGGTCCCTTCCCGGGCTGGGCTGGCAGCTCCTGCAAAGACCACAGAGAGGTGCATCAGGGACGGGTCTGACCCAGCCACCATGGGCCCACCCTGCACCTTGCATGGGGGCTCTGGCCATGCAGGGAGCAGGCCAGGCGGGGTGGGGCTCTGGGCAGCCTGCTCCAGTGGGTGGCAACCAGCCCACAGCAGGGGTTGGAACTGGGTGGGCTTTATGGTCCCTTCCAACCTGGCCATTCCGTGGTTCTAAGATTCTATGACTATATGACATGACAGCTGCTGCAGCCACCTGATCACTGGCAGCACTCGCCCTGCCCCTCTCGTGCCTTAGCACAGGCGCCATGCAACTGCTGGGCCTGGGGAGGGCTCTGCTTTTTTGGGAATCCTTAGGGCACCCCAGGGGAGGAGGAGTGTCCCCACCATGGCCTGCTCACCTCTTTCCCATCATAAGCTTCGTTCACAAAGGTATCGCTCTTGGGGGGAAGTTCTTCCTCCTCATCATCCTCTTCCTCAGGGTCACTTTCACGGTGGTACAGGGTCAGCACTCGAGTGGAGGCAGTGCTTGAGGTCCTGGGGAGAAAAATAAAAGGTACCCTCAGGACAGCAGAGCCATCTCTTAGAGACAGGGCAGATCCCAAGGTCCTGCCACAACCCACGGCAGCCTGCTGGAGCTCTCCACGAAGCACCCAGAGCCTGTCCCTCTGCACCCCTGGCAGCAGCAGCCAGCCCAGGCCAGCCCAGCCCCACACTCACCTCCTGCGCCTGTCCTGCCGCCGCATGTAGGCCAGGGCCCCCATGGCAGCCGCAGCGAGCAGCAGGAGCACGGCCACCCCCAGGGTGATGGGACCTGCCAGTGGCTGCACCTCCGCCTCCTCACAGTAGTCCCCGCGGTAGCCCAGGGCACAGTGGCACATCACCCGCCCAGCCACAATGGTGCAGTCCCCACGCAGGTTACATGTCTCGCTGCTGCACGGCACAGCCCCTAGCACCTCCTCGGTGTTGGGGGTTAGCAGGAAGGGTTCTCCATGTTCCCGGGAGCCGGGGGCTGCAGGCAGGCTGGGGCTGGGCTGTGGAGGGGCAGCCGAGGGCATGGCCGGTTTCTCTTCTTCTGCATGGGACGTCCCTGACAGCGATACCATGGGGACCTGTGTCTTCACCTCTTCAGAGGGGCCTGGAGGGATGAATGTAGGTCAGAGCATCAGGCAAGATCTCTGTCCCAAAACGAGGGACCTATGGCACATCCCAGCAGCATGTGGGCACTCACAGTCCGACTCATCGGAGCCATCGGTGCAGTCGGGGCGCCCATCGCAGACCTGCTGTGCGGAGATGCAGCTCTGGAGGTCAGCACAAGCCCGCAGAGGGGTTGGGCACGGTGGGGCTGGGGTGCAGGCTGTCCCCAGCACCAGGTGGTACCCAGGGGAGCAGCGGCACTGCCGCCCCGTGGGGTTCGGCAGGCAGAGCTGGGCGCAGCCCCCGTTGCTCTTTGCACAGCTGTTGGTGCCTGGCGGGACAGCACGGGTTAGCAGGGCCTCCATGGGGCTCAGCTCAGTGCCCCACGTGCCAGGGATGGGGCAGCCCCGGGCCCACCTTCCTGTGAGAGCTGGCTGTAAATCCTCAGGGCTACCAACTCCTGCTCCATTGGGAACCACCAGCTCTTGGCCTGCTCCAGGCGGCTGTGCCACACCTTGCTGGAGCCTGGGGATGCATGGCATCAGCACTGCCCTGGGGAGGTGCCCACAGGGACTGGCAGAGACCCCAAGTGCTGGGGCAGCAGGGCAGAGTGGGGGAAGCCCAGAGGCCCCCCAACAGGCTCACCGTTGGTTGCAGTTGTGGTCCAGAGCAAAAAGCCATCTCCGATGGCAAAGAGCGTGAGGCCGTGCAGTCCCTCCCGCACCAGGCGGAAGTGGGAGCCATCCAGCTCGACGCTGCCAATCGCACCTCGCTCTGCGGGCACAGAGGGCATCAGATGTGGGGCACAGAGGGGATGCGCTGGGCTGCACCCCTCTCTCCTCCGCAGTCAGCCCCACACTCACCCCGGTCTGCCCAGTAGAGCCGGGTGCTGGCACCCCCAAAGGTGAGGCCAGTGGGAGAGCGGGCTCTCCTCCAGAGCACCCTGCGGCCAGTGCCGTCCATGGCCGCGCACTCCACGGCAGCACCAGGCCCGCGGCTGCCGGCTGCTGTGACGAAGCACATGGTGGAAGCACGAGGGCAGAGGGCCAGCCAGGCAGCACCCTGCAGCCCCTCGCTGAGCAGTGCCAGAACCCACCGCCCCCTGGCCGCCACCACATGGATGCTGGTTGGCTGCCCCCCGATCCAGTAGAGATTTCCGCTCGGCCAGTCCAGGGCCAGGGATACCACTGTGCCCTCCACGGCCACCACCTGCTTCCAGGAGAGCCGGCCTGAGTCCTTCAGGCGCAGCAGCCCGATGGAGTCGCCCCCCACCTCTGCAAAGTACAGGCTCTTGTCCTTCACCATGTAGTCAACGGCTGTCAAGCGTCCCACCTTGGCCAGAGGCAGGGCCCGGTGCGGGGGCAGGCCTTGCGACCCAGCCATCTCCAGCAGGTCCTTCAGGTAGACCTGGAGGAAGGAGCCAGCGCTGGCACCGAGACCCCCTACAAGGAGCTAGGAGGCACCCTACCCTACACAGGTACCCCAACCCTGTGGGAGGTACCTGTGTCACAGCTGATGGTGCCACCAGGAGGGCGAAGGCTGAGGCGTGGAGGGGCAGGCAGGTGGTCTCGTCGGCAGTCAGTGTCAGCCCCACGGGGCAACGGCACTGCCCAGCGCGCCGGGTGCTCAGCAGGCACAGGTGGGAGCAGCCACGCGCCGCACATGGGTTGGGAGCTGTTGGGCGCAGGGCTGGGTGCATCACCTGTAGGGAAGGGTGAGCTCAGGGCAGCGCCCAGCAGCAGAGATGAGAACAACCAACGCCATGCCAGCGTGGGGCAGGATAGAGGTGCTTCTTAAGAGAACTGGTGATTCTCAACCACAGGGAGCAGTGTCCCAGCGATGCAGCTCTCGCTGCCTCTGCACCCAGGGCTGGGAGCCCCAGCAGTGGGGCCAGCAGGATTCTGGGCTTCCCCAGGACCTACCTGAAGGCCATGGGGCTGCCCGTGTCGCTTGAGCAGCACTGTCCTGTTCTTGCCGGTGGCCTTGTCCACCTGCTGCACCGACCATGCCTTCCTCTCTGACCAGTAGAGCTGCCCCTCACACACAGCTGCTGCAAAAGGGCTCTGGACCCAGCTCAGCTGCAGCACCTGGAGGAGAGGCTGTGAGCACCAGCCCCAGCACCCAACATGGCCCCGTGACTAGAGCTCCTGCTGCACACCTTCATGTCGGTGCCGTCCAGACGTGCAGAACCAATGCTGCTCAGCTTCTCATCCAGCCAGAAGAGCCTCGAGGTGGGGAGGTCAAGTGCTAGTGCTGTGGGCCAGCCCAGCCCCTGCGCCAGCAGCTCACGCCGCCAGCTCCCATCCATGGCAGCCTCCATCAGCCGTGGTTGCTTCCCCACCTCCGACCAGTACAGCATCCTGGCAGGAAGAGGGGCGCTGGCCCACACAGCTGCTGCAGCATCACCCCAGTACCAGGGCAGCACAGAGGGGCAGCACAGGGTTTCCCATCCCATCAGGGATGCACTGAGAGCTCTGCTCAGGGCAGGGGCAGATGCCTGGGCTCCCTCCTCCCCAGCCATACAGCCCCAACAGCACTTACGTGAGGCCAGCTCAACTCTCCCCCAGCCCACTGTCTGCTTCTATGGGGGAAAATGGGCCAGGCAAGAAGGTCCCCAAGTCCTCTTGCCCCAGCCGTACCCTGCCAGAGGCTGAAGCACAAGGGAGTGGGGCCGGTCCAAGTCTCCATCCAGCACCACAGTGTACTCTGGTTTCCCTCGCCAGGCAGTCCCCAGACGAGTGGCCAGCACCTGCCCTGCCGCCCCATCCGTCCAGTACAGGTTCCTCCCAAGCCAGTCCACAGCAATACAGTCCGATCTCACACCTGCAACATGCCCAAGAGTCAGCATCCATTGGGTGACAGCTGCATGAGGCACCATGCTCTCAGCCTCACCTCAGTCCCCAGCACTCCAGGAGCTCAGGGTCCTCCCAGCCCTGCTCCCATCAGCAGGTGGTGAGGCCCTGGCACAGCTGCCCAGAGAAGCTGTGAAAGCCCCATCCCTGGAGGTGCACAAGGCCAGGCTGGATGGGGCCCTGGGCAGCCTCATCTAGTGGGTGGCAACCAGCACACAGCAGGGGGTCGGGACTGGTTGGGATCTAAGGTCCCTTCCAACCCAAGCTGTTCTGTGATTCTGTGATTTCCCCTCACAAGGGGACACAGCCTGGTACCCTGACTGCACCTTGGAGATTGCAGATCCACGGGGAGGCCAGCCCCAGCAGCCCCATGCTGTCACAGCCTACCTTTCACCAGTGTGCCCTTCTTGCCCGAGTCCAGGCTCTGCCAGAAGATGCTCTCTGTGGCCAGGTCCATCCAGAAGACTTTCCTCTCCACCAGGTCATAGTCGAGCGAGAAGACAGTGCGTTCCTTGTGGATGGTCAGCAGCACCTCCTCACGCCCACTCCGCAGGCCATAGGACAGCACCTCTGATTGCACGGCCATCAGCAATGTGGGCTCTGGTCCTGGGGTGACATGCAGCCCCTCAGCACTGGTGGCACCAAGGGACAGCCATCCCAGCCTGCTGGGACTCAATCCTACTGGCCCTAGCTGGCCATGGCACATAGCAATGACGACCAATGTGGCCTGGAAGGCACATGGAAGGTGGGAGGGGACCACAGGGCTCCCCATGGGCAGGAAGCAGACAGCAGCAGGTGCCCACTGGCTCCTGGCATACCCTAGAGCACTGAGATCCCTGGCGCTGCTTGCCCACCCTAGGACATACCCCCGAGTTTGCAGACATGGCCGTCAGGCTCCAGCAGGTAGCCAGCAAGGCAGGCGCAGCTGTAGGACCCTGGGGCATTGAGGCAGATCTGGCTGCAGGTTCCCTTGCCCCTCTCTGTGCACTCATCCACATCCACACAGGAGAGGCCGTCCTTGCCCAGCCGATAGCCTGGGGCGCACCAGCAGCGCTGCAGGGACAGGGAACACGTGGGGCTCCTGCTGCCCCCACAGCAGCACGGGGGGGCAGCCCCCAGAGCAGGGCTGCTGGCACTCACAGGGCCCTGGGGCGAGGGGTAGCAGAGCTGTGAGCAGCGTTGCTGGCAGGGCAGGGAGCAGTTCCCCCCCTCGTCCGAACCATCCGCGCAGTCCTGCTGACCGCTGCACACCAGGGACACATTTAGGCAGACCCCCAGCCCGCAAGGGTACTGGTGGCTTGGGCAGGGAGCGGGCTGACCTGCGGGGTGACACAGGGAGAAGCTGCCCTGAGCCTCAGCCACCAGCTCCTTATGACCCACAGGGTGCCCAGAGCTGTGCCTGCAGCCTGCCTCCAGGCTGCCCCAACACCAAGGCCACCAGCCCAATGGGAACAACATCCTCCCAGAACCTGAGGCCACCACTGGTGGTAAGAAGAGGCACACAGCAGGAGAACAGGATGCTCTCCTGCTCCCCACCATACCGAGGACCCTGGAGGATGTAGGGAGACCCCTGAGGACCCCTGGGGATGCGGAGGGAGCACACAGGGAGCTGCTCACAGCTGGCCTCATCGCTGCCATCTGCACAGTCGCTCTCTCCGTCGCAGCGCCAGGCGTTGGGGACACACTCGTGGCCATGGGAGCAGCCCCACTGCCGGTCACCGCACAGCCCTTCCTGCCAGGGACAGCCCTGCGGGAGCAGGGGATGAGCAGTGCCATCAGCCCTGTGGGGACAGGGACAGGGGAAAAAGGGACAGGGACACCCACCTGCTCATCCGTGCCATCCCTGCAGTCGGCAGCACCATCGCAGCGCCAGGCCTCAGGCACACACTCCCCGCTGAGGGGACAGGCCACCTCGCCCGGGCGGCACAGCAGGGGCCGGGGCACAACACAGCCCTCCTCGTCCGAGCCATCCCGGCAGTCAGGGTCCCCGTCGCAGTGCAGGGCCAGGGCCACACACTGCCCACTGTGGCACAGGAACTCAGCTGGGCCGCACTCCTTCGGCACTGTGGGCAAGGACAGAAGTGAGAGGGGGCACGGTGTGCGCCCTGCACTTCTCCCAGCCGACCCTGTCTCTCACCGCAGCCCTGCTCGTCGGTGTGGTCCAGGCAGTCAGCATGGCCGTCGCACAGCCAGCTCTCGGGGACACAGCGAGTGGCATTGTCGCAGCGCCGGGCACAGTCTTGTGTGGGGCTCCAGCAGCCCACCTCGTCCGAGGCGTCGGGGCACTGCGGCACCCCGTCGCAGCGCTCGTTGGCCCTGACGCACACCGTGCTGCTCGTGCAGTGGAAGGCCCCTGGGGAGGACAGCAGTCGTGCTGAGCCTTCTGCAGTCAGCCAGGTGCCCAGACCCTCTGCCAGCCCTCCAGAGTGGTGCAGTGGCCCCAGATGACATGGACGGGACTTGGTCCCTCCTTGCTGGCGCACTTCCCGCAACCCAGGGCCCAGGCAAGGGGATGCAGCTTGTTCATGCCAAAGTCACACACACAACTGCCCAGTGGAGAATGTCTCCTACCTGGGGTGTCACAGAGCTGGGCACACCCATCCTCGTCAGAGCCATCTGCACAGTCCTTCTCTCCGTCGCACACGTACTCCTGGGCCACACACTCCGTGCCATCACGGCAGAGCNTGGTCGCCTTGCTGGTGGGCACAGAGGTGGTGGGTGCAGGGGTGGCCTTGCCTGGTGTAAGCTGTGTGCTGGAGGTGCTGGGCCGAGCTGATGTGGTGGCAATGGTTGTCCTCATGGTGGTGGTTGTCCTCTTGGCGGTGGTTGCGGGTGGAGGGAGTGGCAGGGGGGGGGCCCTGTTTTGGGGGGTTGG
>WBMW01000564.1:2012490-2034402 GCA_013396635.1 Penelope pileata | reverse complement strand
GCTGGGCCGAGCTGATGTGGTGGCAATGGTTGTCCTCATGGTGGTGGTTGTCCTCTTGGCGGTGGTTGCGGGCGGAGGGAGTGGCAGGGCAGGCCCCTTGCTTGGCGGCACTGGCAGAGGCACAGGCCCTGGAACACGAGTCTAGATTTGGGGCTGCACCCTGCCCACACTCCAGGCACATCCTAGCACAATCCATGTGTCCCAGCTCCCGGGCAGCACCCTGGTTGGGGCAGCATGGCCACCCGCCCCACCAGGCACAGTGCCAGGCACACAGCCACTCTCACCTGCCTGCAGCTCCGAGCCCACGAAGGCCACCACTCCCTGCACACCCGCTGCTGGCACAGACTGCACGAGGGCCAGCGTCCTCCGGTCCCACAGCAGCAGCGCCGTCTCATTAACCGACACCAGGAATGGCTCAAAGGCAGCCACCAGGCCGTGGGACCAGCTGGGTGCCAGGGTGACTGCCTGCTGCTTGGTCAGGCTCAGTGCCCACAGCCCTGTGAGCATAGAGATGCCGGGGCTCTGGGGCTCGCAGGCATCCCTGGTGCCCCCATAGTGGGACAGGAGCCCACCCAGGGAACAACGTCTGTCCCAAGAGCACCCCACTGCCCAGGCAGGGACCTGCTGCCCGCACAGCGTTCCCTCCACTCCCCGCTCCAGATCCCTCTGGGGCTCACCTGGGGCTGAGCTCCAGAGCAGGCTGAAGGCTCTGCTGTCCATGGCCGCAGGCAGCTCTGCAGGCCACGTCTCATTCCAGGCATCCCGTGGGGTGCCCCCCGCCAGGCCCAGCCGCTGGGGGGGCTGCCCAGGGGCCAGCCAGTAGAGAGCCCCCCGCTGCCAGTCCAGGAAGAGGTGCTGGATGGTGCCGCGTGCGCGGTGCAGGATGCGTGGTGTCAAGTTGGGCACCTGGGTCACCCCGATGTCCCTCCGGTTGCATGCGAGCCAGTAGAGGTTCCCTGAGTGGATGTCCACGCGGGCAGAGCAGACTTGGCAACAGCAGGCAGGAAGAAATTATGGGGCTGTCCCACGGCCCTGCTCCTCTGCTTGTTTCTCTCCTGTCCCTAAAGCCCTAAAGCTGCCTGGTGCCTGAGCGCAGCCCCAGCGTGGGTACCACAGGACTGCTGTGCCACACCCAGAAGAGCCCCACACCTCCTGGAGCCCCAAGAAGGCGAGCATGGCCCAGGATCCACCCTCCATCCCCAGCAGGGTCTCACCCGGCAGCCCGGTCACAATGGTCTCTCTCTTCCCAGGGTGCCCCACGACACGCAGCAGTGCCCCGCTGTCATCCGTCCCATAGAGCACCGACCTCTGCCAATCCACGTCCTGCAGGCGGAAGGCCTCCTGCCACTCCTGCACCCGCCGGATGCGTGCTCCAGGGCCCACCTGCACCAGGGAGATGGCTGTCCCCGACGAGTACGCGATGGACAGCTCTGCGGGGCACGAGCGCAGCAGGTGAGCCAGGCCAGGCCAGGCAGGGCTGACCCTCGGAAGGGCTGCCCAGGCACCAGGCCATGCAGCACAGAGACAAGGGGACCCAACACTCATGCACCTGGCCCCACTCACCTGCGCACTTCCCCGAGGGCAGGAGGTAGAGTCCCTCCGGACATGCACACTTGTAGCCTCGAGGGTGCAGGGGGGACAGGAGGCAAAGGTGACTGCACAGGCCTGGAGCGCACGCAGCTGTGTCCCCTGGGAGCAAAGGGGATGTCAGGAGCCCAGGCACCCCCCATGCCTCTCTCCATCCCCAGCCCTCACCCCAGGACCAGGTCAGCCCTTGGACAGGGCCTATCCTGGGCACAGCACTCACGTGGCGGCTGCTGCAGCATGTGCAGCACAGTGAAGGCTGAGACGTGGGCGCGGAGCAGCACGGCATGCTCCTGCGGGGAGGCCCGGCTGGCCGACACCAGCTCTGTGCTGTCGGCCCAGAAGAAGCGGCTCTCGAACACAGCCAGGCCCAGCGGCTCTGTGTGACTTCGCAGGACAGCGGGGAAGGAGTGGCGCCCGCTGCCATCCACTCGCAGTGTCTCGATGGACTGGGGACAGGTGACACATGACTGCATGGCACCCCCACGCTGCAGTACACAGAGCTACGGGTCCCAGCACCCAGTGGGGCCGAGCCCTGCTGCCCCCCATCCCTACCTCCTTGTACTCGCTGATCCAGTACAGCCTGCTGGCCACATGGTCCAGGCTGAGCCCCACGGGCTCCTCCATGGACACCACCGTGAGCTCCCGACGGTTGGAGCCATCCATGCCGGCTGCAGCAATGACTGTCCGTCCCTTCTGCCCGCGGTTGACCCAGTACAGGGACCTGGGAGCAGGCACCGACCACCCTCAGCACACCCCCCAGGGCTGCCAGAGCCCCGCCATGGCCAGCACAGACACAGCTCACCCACAGCCCCGCCTTGCTCACTCCTCACCGTGCAGACGGGTACACTGCCAGCTGCTCCGGTGCCACGTCCTTCCCCAGCACTGTCACATAGCCGCGGCCATCGGCCAGCCCTGCACAGATGGCTGCAGGGTGGCTGCTGGCCCAGTACAGCTGCCCCGTGAACCAGTCCACGGCGATGCTGTTCACTTCCCCAGCGTCTGTAGGAACACAGAAGTCAAGGCACGCTGCTCCAGGTCGCAGGGCAAACCCTCCTCGAGGGGACAGCAGGGCTGCAGCGGTGGGCAGCTCGCAGTGCCCCATGGCAGGATATGGCACCTTCCCATCTCCGCACCTGTGTAGAGGAGCTGTGTGCCCTTCCCCGGGAGGCGCACGCAGAGCTCTCCCTCCTCCGTCAGCCAGAAGTAGGTTTCCCGGAGCAGGTCGTACACCAGGGCACGGGGCTCGGTCCCGGTGGAGAGCAGGGGCCGGTACACCTGGGTCCGCACATCCAGCAGAGCCAGGTCCTCCCCGACGGCCACCAGGAGCTGTGTGGCATTGTCTGCCCGGACAAGGAGGGTGGCATGCAGTGAGCAGGGACTGGGCTGGCTCCAGGTGCTGCCATGCCCTCGGGGACCCGGCACACCCTACCTGCCACCTCACAGATGGTGCCGTGCTGCAGCGTGTAGCCCTCGAGACATGAGCAGCTGAAAGCGCCTGGTGTGTTCCTGCACAGCTGGCTGCAGGGGCTGTACTCCAGGGAGCACTCATCCACATCTGCAGGAACAGGCACCGCTGCCACGGCCACCAGCACCCTCCACACAGCACCACCAGACCTGGCTGTGTGCTGGCTCCAGGATGTCCCTGCTTGCTGTGGCCAACACCTCCCGCGCTGCAGCATGCTCACCCCGAGCTCCCCTTACCTGCACAGCTCTGCCCGTCAGCCTGCAGCACCCAGCCGGCCCCGCAGGAGCACTGCACGCCCCAGTGGGTGTCAGCACACGTCTCTGCGCAGCCCCCATTACGCACAAAGCAACTCCGTCCTGCAGAGGGGACACAGCAGAGGGGTGAGGTGACGTGGGACAGCCCCACAGTCCCCTCTGGCCCTGCGCCTGCTCACCACACGTGCTGGGCTCGTCGGTGCCATCCAGGCAGTCATCCTCATCATTGCACATCAGGGACTCCAGGATGCACTTGCCCTCGTCGCAGCGCACCATGCCAGGCGGGCAGGGGGCTGCGGTGACACAGCCCGTGTCAGGAAGGCAGGGGGATGCCCAGTGTGCAGGGGGTCCCACACTCATGGGGAGGCCCCAAAAACTGTCAACCAGCGCTGGAATGCTCATCCCCATCCCAGGAAGGGGCACATCCCCTGGCACCCCACCAAGGAGCATCACTTACCGCAGACGTCTTCATCCGAGGAATCGCCGCAGTCATCGACCCCATTGCACTTCCACTCGGCTGCAACGCACACCCTGTTCCTGCACTGCCACTGCCCGGGCAGGCAGGGCTGCATGGGACAGCCCTCCTCGTCCCAGCCGTCCTCACAGTCCTGGTGCCGGTCGCACAGCTCCCAGTGTGGGATGCAGTGGTGGGTGCCCGGGCACTGCAGCTTCTTCGCCCCACACACTGTGGGGATGGAGCGGCATTCACTGCCCACCCTGTGCCCCCCAGCCCTCCACATGCAGCCCCCCAGCCCATAGGGGCTACATACCGCAGTCCCGCTCATCAGAGCCATCTGGACAGTCAGCAGCACCATCACAACGCCAGCTGCTGGAAACGCACCGGCCGTCATCGCACTGCCAAGCGTGGGGGTCTCCACCGCAGGGAGCATCTGTGGGGACAGCACACAGTCACCGGGACCCACCGCACTGCCCACAGCCCCATGACTGCAGCCCCTCGCGGCAGTGCCCCGGGGCCCAGGTACCTCCCCATGGCATGGCCCCTCCCGGCCCACCCCATGGCCCATTGCCCAACTCACCGCACCGCTCGTCCGTGCCATTGGGACACTGCTGCTCCCCGTCGCAGAGCCATGGCACGGGGATGCATGCGGCCCCACAGGCTGCCTGGCGTGACGCTGCGCACGAGGGGCTGGCGGGGGCTGCAGGAGAGAGCCAGGCACGCCATCAGCCCAGGGGGTGCTCTGTGAGCATTCTCACAGCTCGGGGGGCGCGGGAAGCCCAGCACAGCCCTGAGAAGTGTTTGCCAGCCCCCATGTCAAGGGCACACCTGACCCTCAGCATGGCACAGGGATGCCCCTGTGCTCTAAGTAACCCCTCAGATGCCACCCCCTGCCCCATAGAGCCATAGACCAGGGCTGTCAGGTGGCTGCCCCCCACCCACCCCAGCCCCCCCAGGCGCAGCTCACGGGCACGGCGGGGCCCAGTCCCAGCACTGTGGGGGGGCAGCAGGAGGATGAGGGCCAGCAGCAGGTGGAGCGGGTGGCCCATGGCGACGGGCGGCTCCGGGGGCCGGGCCTGAGGGCAGCACGACACCACCACCGCTGCCGCTTCTGCCTTTATGGGGGGTAGCGGGATGCGGGCCCCGGGGGGGCCGAGGGCCCCTGACCTCGCTGGGTGCCTGCCGCTATCAGCATGGCTTGTTGTGAGATCTCACTGTGTGAACCTGGCCCAAGAGCAGCTGCAGCAGCGTGGGATGGTCGCAGGAACCTTGAGAAGCAGGGCACTGGCCCAAAACACAGCTGGCAGCCTTGGGAATACGCACTTCCAGCACAATGCAGAGGGCAGGGAAGGGAGGAAAACAGCCTGGCTGCAGGATAAGGCACCTGCAGGCCTGGGAACAGAGCCCAGAGCCACCGCTGCCCGAGCATGGGGCACAGCTGGCACTGCAGGCCTGCTCAGTGCATGCTGAGCATGGCCGTGGCCCGGGAGATGGGTGCTTGCTCTCTCTTTCCCCCATGTGTGGAGGAAGCTGGGCACCAGGCACTTGGCTGGCACAGGGCAGGCTGTAGCACGGCCATCTCAGCTGGGTGCTCAGGGCTGATTCACCACCGTGCCAGATGCAGTCCATGGGGACACTGCTGGTGGCACCCCAGTGGCCCTGGGCATTTGATTCTACGGGAAAAAGGATGCGCAGGTCCCAGGGACAGTGACCTGGGTGAGAGATGTCACTGGGGCAGGGACAGCAGGGGAAGGACAGGCGGATGGCAGCTGGCACACCTGAGGATCAGTCTGGGAGCTGGGGCAGCCCTGATGGAAGGGACACCTGCTGGGGCCAGCCTCCTCAAGTGTAGGAGACTGGCTTACAATCAAGTCGTCTTCCTTACATATGTTAATAGTCCTAAAAATATACAACTACATATAAAATACAGAGAGAGAACATAGAGGTGCATGTGTGTAAGTACATAGACATAGCTGTACAGCTTGCTGTATACAACTACATTCCTATGCATGTGCAAACGCAGTAGGTTTTGCTTTATGAGATATTGGTGTTTGTTGTTTTTTTTTCCCCCTAACTTTTGGAGATTTTAGTTGGATATTTTCAAGTTTTTCTTTGCAACTCTCACAGATAGGAATTCTCCTTTTCTTGCTGACACAGACTCTCCCTTCTCCTCCTCTGCCTACAGAAGCCAAGAGGGGCTCAGAGCCATGGAAGAAGAGATTAATAGGCAGCACACATATTGACCATCATTTCCTTTTTACACAACAGAAAAAAAAAAGACAAGACATTTTGGTCACATTCAAGATGTTGTGGGTGTTCCCACCCACAAAAGATGGTCATGAGTTTTTACACTTTTCCCATCTACCAACTCTCATAACTCAAAATTCCTGTTGTCTCGGGTGCATTGCAGCTGGCTGCCATCCCAGGACACCCTGCCTTCCCATTTAAGCTGCGGCCTAATGACATTTGGTATCATTTTCCTTCTTTAGTGTTGCCCCTTTAACTGTTCCCGGATGGAGAGCATCACACCAAATACAAAGGGAGGCTAGTCCCTGAGCAAGGAAGCTTCATCTTTGGATCGTTTAGGTTGGGTGTGCTGTTCTCCATCTCCCTTCAAGGTAACCCTGTGTGCACGTGGGCAGCTCTGACGTGCAGGCAGCCCCCTGGCTCTGTTCTTCCAGAGGAAAACCTTGAGAAAAGCATTCCAACAATTCATCTCCTTGTTTTCCTATCAGACTATTTGAATGATTGAAACAGAAGCTGAAAATAGGTACAACATCTCCAAACTTGGTTTTCTGGCAAAGCTGCTTTTAATGGAAAACAACATGGCAAATGCCTGTAGATGCTAGAGGAACCAAGAAAAATGATTTGGCCCAGAAGAGGACTGAAGGAAAAGAGGAAGGCAGTAAATAAGCACAGGAAAAAATACCACTGCTTTTCCAAGCGTTACTCCTACAGGTCATCATCAGAGACGGGAGGAGGTGGGGGGGAAATGGCTGATCTGACCTTGTCCTGCTTCCGCATGCACTACAGTGATGTCAGTGCCAGTGCTGCCTGTACTGTGCTGGGAAATGCTGCACAGCAGCACCCTGTGGGATGGCAAAGGCTGGCTCTGCAATTCCCTCTTACCTTCCTCCATTCTCCTGTGACAGCCTAGAGAGGAAGGAAAGGGGTGCTCTGTGGTGCTGGCATTGCTAGACCTGCTCAAAAACAATATGTAGCCAGATGCAGAAATGCTGATGATTGCAAATAAATGTCCCCGGTTCTGCAACAAAGGAGGAAGGTACACACACAGCTGGCTGTAACCAGCTCTTTGGTTTCCAAACCTATAAGAAGAAGGGATCCCTGAAGACCCTGGGAGACTCTTACCACAGGAAACAGAACACACATGGATGGGCAGAACCGCATCATAATGACTTTGGGGAGAAGTATGGAACATGTATAGGATTTCTGGGAAGAAGACTGCATACGTAACACGAGCAATGTATATAAACGAAATCCGTCCTTGGACAGGGGGACACGATAGGAGGCATTATCCCCCTACCCCTGGCACCAATTAGAGAATGTCTGCTTCTCAACACTATGTTGGTGATAAGGAGTTTACTTTCCCAGGTTTTGGTGACACTGGCAAATGTGTGGCAGCTTTGCTACGTTCAGTGTTTGATTTTTGGATATGCAGAAACATATCAGATCCAGGAGACGTGCAGCCCAGGAAGCCAGATGGGACAGAAATAACCAGAGAGCTGCATTTTTCATGCTTCTCTCCCCAGGTAGTTTTCTTAGCACGTTCCTATCTCCTTGCTTTCCCAGTTTTGCTGAGTTTGTGCCGCCTGGCTCCTGCCTTCCTCCAGGCCCTCAGTTCCGCTTCAGCAGACGCCTTCCTCATCGCTGACACCAACCCTGCCACAGCAAAGCTGTCTGTGCTGTGGGGCAGTTGCTCTGCTCACAGGCTCCTACCTGCTGTGATGACCCTGCTGGGAGACTTCCCCCTGCCCTCTGCCTGCAGCAGCTCTCAACAATGCTGCTACAGGTTTGCAGGCTGTGATTTTAGCCATCATACCCTCCCAGCAGCAACCCTGCTGCCTCACAAGGCTCTACGGATTGAGCTAGGAGCTAAGGAATGATCTCCCTGAAACCCTTCTCCTCCCTCGTGGCCTCCTTAATGCCAGATTGCATTTCTCCAAGCAGGACCCCAAGCTGCACAGCAATGCCCAGGAACTAGAACTCCTAGTCCAGGACCTGACCTTTTCTGTCTCAGCACACAGAATCCCAAGGTACCTGCCACACTGACCACAAACACCCTCCCCTGACACCTGCAGGGACAGGAAACAACTGGAGATGTTGTCCTTTTGTTTGTCATTTTCCTACCTTGGTCTCTAAGCAGGTATCATCTCTCTTTGTTTTGCTTAAATATTCCTCCAATCCATAATCTTGCAGCCAGCACTGGCCCCAAAGCGAGAGGCAGCCAAGGCATCTGCCTCAGTGGACATTTAACGAGCAAGAGAATGGCCATCTGGAGGATTAATTTTCTGAATGCACTAAGAGCATGCTATACTCTCAGCAGCAATAGTAAGAGCTACCCATCCTAGAATTAGATGGAAACTTGCTGCATTTGCCCTTGTCATTCATTTTAGAACAGGATATTTTTAACAAGCAAGTGAATTACCAGGATAAGGAAATGGAGATGTTTTTTACCTCTTCGGTGATTCTGCAAAATAAACCTAAAAGTTTGGTGCCCAATGGACCTAAAACTCTTTGTTTATTTTCTAAGAGCTCTAGGCTGGTAATCGCATCTCCCCCACATCCTTGTTTTCCTGCCCTTCCCAGGCCCTGTGAGGATTATCTTTGAGACCTGGATGTTGCCAGGCCTTGAGAACACTGTAGCTAGTTACAAAAATGATAATGTTTGCAAACAAGTATTCCTGGTTACAGAGGAGGAAGGCACACACAAAGCCTGCTGTAACCAGTTCTCTGGTTTCCAAACCTAGAAGAAAAAACTTTCCGATCTGAGAAGACCTCTGGGAGTCCCCAAAGAGCCCGGGAGATCCCCAACACAGGAGACAGAGCACGCGTGGGTGGGTGAAACTGTGTGATAATGACTTAGGGGAAAAGTATTGACGTGTAGGATTCCCAGGAAGACTGCATATGTAACGTGAGCAATGTATATAAACTGAAACCAACCTTAGTCAGGGGGGCACGAGAGGAAAAATTATCCCCCACACTCCCAGCACCGATTAAAAAATGTGTGCTTCTTAACACTACATTGGTGTAAAGGAGTTTGTTTTCCCGAATATTGGTGACATTGGGAGGGCAGAGAAGGAAATCAGGAGCTCTGCTTACCGATGCTACAGCCCCTTCAGCACCTCCAGGGCCTCGCCCTTTGGGATTCTTCTGTGATGCCTTCTTCATATAGCCACTGGGGAGCAGCAGAGGGCTGCAGGAAGGGCTTGCCTTGTCATCCCGTTCTTCCAGGTCCTGTAAGCGTTGCCTGTGAGGCCTAGGGAGGAAGGAGGAGTAAACCAGGGCCTCCACTTACAGATGCCACAGCCCATGCCTAGCCTGAGCGCCACCCCAGTCCCACAGCCAAGCCCTGCTCAAACCTCATGCACCTCGCCAAGGCGGTGGGACAAGGCGATACACACTTTGCTAGGAGGCCAAGCACAGGTTTGGCCCAGGACAGGTTTGAAAAGGGGCAGCATCCACTGCTTATTTGTCATTATGGATGTCTTGTTAGCTCTGATGGGTAGTGGCTGACCCATCAGCATCCCCTCTGGCCTCATGTTTTCTGGCACAGCACCTCCACTCCTCATGGCAGCCATGCTGCCACATAAGCTTCTTGCTCACCCCTCCATCCAGTGCTGCTTTCAGCCATGCTGCACACCAGCGTACTTCTACCTTTCACATCCAGGACTTGGCAAGGTCCAACAGGGAGCAGGAAACGTGGGCGCTCCTTAGTCCGGAATATCTAGCCGGGCACACCTTGTTCTTCCCCAAACACAAATAAAACTCTGCAAAAATCGGCAGAGGTTTTCCTCTCTATGTTGTTTTTCCTGCCTCTATTTACCCCAAGTTCCTCCTCAGCCATACCCTGTCTCTGGTTCTGTGTTCCGCACACAGAGAACATTCCAAGGTTTTGGGATCCGAGGCACCCCAAAACCCATTTGAGCACAAATTCAATGCAAAACCCATCCATTCTGGCTGTGTCCCTTGGCTGAGTTTGTTATTTAACCAAGTAAAAAGCCAAAAAAGGGAGAAAAGGTCCTTCTTTTCCAGAAGCAGTTAACCCAACTTTGCTCTGGCATCACAGATACCCACTAGCATCACATCGCTGTTTTTAGCCGCTTAATAAGTTGTACCAAGAAAAATAAACATCTTTATCTTTTATGTAGATGTATGTAACTTCACAATAAATCACCTGATTCATCATTACTTGGAAAATTAGCCTGGCTTTAACAATGGTCCCTCCCTACCGAGCTCTGGCCAAATTTCTTTCCTTCTTTCTTTCTTTCTTTCTTTCTTTCTTTCTTTCTTTCTTTCTTTTTTTTTCCCCAGAAAAGAGTTTGTCTTTCTGATTTCTAACAATCTGCAGATTTTCCCTCCTTCTCTAGGTATTCAAGGCTGCATACACACTTGGCCACCGCCGCTAGATTCAGGCAAAGCAAGGACCAGCTCATCCAAACTGCTCACGCGTGCTCCCTGCAGAAACATCATGGTGCAGGTGAGGCACAGGCTACGCTCAGCCCTCACTGCCAGCAGCACCATTCATGTCCTGGACCAGGATGTTCTCTTTGACTGCAGATATTGACTTGGATGCCTGCCCTGGTTCTCTTCATTAAAACCTCACCGACATTGATTGCTCTGGACCTGGAAAACAGCACAGCCCACCACACCATGAAGCACACTAGGAGGGCACCAGTGCATTGAGCAACAGCAAACCTCTGCCAGCACTTCCAGGGTCACCCCTTTAATCACTCCAAGCAGTACTGAGAGCTCGGGGAGACAAAGAAGGCTATGAAACAGGCCGATCCGCTCTACTCTCTGCCTATCACAGCAGATTTTATTTACTGCCAGCGAGCAATAAAGCATTATAACCCTGGGACAACCTGTGCTCCACACATCACCTCCCTTTCTTGTTCCTCAAGCAGCTTTCAACAAAATTAAGGGGAGAAAATGCACAAAGAAGAAACGATGCTTAAGGAAGAGAGAGAACTGTGAAAACACGCCAGTCTCCCCAAAACCTTGCCTGGACTCTGCTGATCAGCATTTCTTGAGCCAGACAAGGTGTCTCCATTTAATAGCCCTTGATGGTTTGTTCTTTAAGTTATCCCTTTTTGAACTCTTACAGACTTCAATATACCACAGAAAGAACTTCCTCCTCTCAGCTCTGCGCTGTGGGAAGAAACCATCTCCTCCTGCTTCCTTTCAACCAAGAGTTTCACCAGGTGGAAATACAGTTCCTCACAGCTGTACCTTGTCTGGGGATCTCCTCTGGCCGCAGAGAGATCAGGGTTGTGCAGAGCATCTGAGGTGTGGGTGCACTGTGGCTGTGAGATGTCTGTTCCTCGTACTGCTAGAAAACATAGAAAACTGCTGCAAAAACACTTTTTGGTGTGGGGTTCCAGGAAGGGCATGCTGACATCAGGCTGTCCTCAGATCACCGTGAGGATATTAGCTACAAGACCCAACAGCTGTGATCCTACTGCCTGGACTCGATACAAATCTGACGTCTTCCCAAGCAGGTGTTTGGCTCAGGGACATTCGTCACCTTTCCCCATCCTGCTAGGTCTAATAACCATAGGATTAAGAGATGAAATGCAGTAGGATGGGGTCAGCCCCTTGCAGTCTGGCATCACCATGCAGTTCCTATCACCAAAGTCAATCACCAGCAGCTGTTCCTCTTACCTAGCAGATACCAGGGAGGTGGGCAATTGGTGCAAGAAAGGCATCAACCCACTCAGCTGCAGCTGTTTGCTATTGTAGGGTCCACATTTTACAATGGGCTTTGGTATGTGCTGTATTTAGCCTTCCCCTGGAGTGTCTATTTACCTTAGGTCTGGAACAGGCAGAGAAATCCCAATGCTCAGGCAAAGGGGAGGAGCACTCTGAGAGGATCCAATAGAAGCAACAGAGGGCAAGGTTGGTATCCCTCACTGAAATAACACTGCTTAAATCCTGCTGATTGCAAAAGTCCTGTGCAGGATGAGCATTTTGGCTGCAGTTCATGACTTGTGGTGGCTCCACTCTCTGCCAGATCAAATTGCATTGCACTGCTTTGCACTGAGTGGGCTTTTAGTTCCAAGCAAAGTACTGCTGCTGCCATGTTGCCCCAAGAACTGGCATCTGGTGAGCTGGGGCTGCATCCAGAGCATCTTGCTTAATCCCATGAATTCCTGACCCCACAAAAATAGAAACAATCGCCTTCTCACAGAGGAACTTGCTGTATCAGGTTTCCAGTACTCACAGCAACCAAGATAAATTAGCATTATCTCTGCGGCTGGTACAGTAAATGGTCCCTTCCCTTTAATGTTAAATAAATGAGGGACTTTTTAGTGTGCATTTTTGGGGGCAGAGGGACTGTAGTATCCTCTTCTCTTTGTGACATGTTGCACCCACTTAATTTTTTGCATTAATGACACTGAGAGTGCACTTGGAGCCAAAAATGGAGCATGTTTGCCATGCGTAGCAAATGTGTTGGTAGAGAGAGGCTGGTTTAGCTAATCAAGCAGCTCACATTATTTAAAATAGCCCCAAACCTCCAGCAAGCCCTGCAGTTAGCATATCTGCATCTGGAGCTCAGAATCTGGGACAAAATCTGGCAAGCTCACCAGGATGAGGCTGGGAACAAGCGGAGGAGAGAGCCCTGTAGCTGTGGCTCTGGCACTGCCTCATTTTAATATAACAAGGATTCAAATGGGCCTGCCAAAACTGCTTAGGAGGCTGGTTTCCCTTCTCAGGGCAGGGTTTCTATTTCCAAGGTGTATTCTTTCTTTCATTTTAATGCCAGAATTTTAAACAAGTGAATAAATGCAAAACATTTGCCTGCATGCTCACTGCTGCTTACTGTAACTTTATCTTGTCTGTGCAGCTGATGATGAGGTGCCCTGCCAGCTCTGCCTGGAAAACCTGAGGGAAGATTTTTAAATCTCCTGCCATTTGGCTTCTCTTTTCAAGCAGGACACCTGGAGGCTACTGAGGTCCTGTGAGTTCTCTCAGTCTGTACACATGCCTGGGATTGTCCCAGCCCAAGTGCAACACCTTGTTGAACCTCATTAGGTTCACATGAGCCCACCTCAAACCTGTCCAGGCCCCTCTGGATGGCATCCCTTCCTTCTGTTGTATCAACTGCACCACTCACCTTGGTGCCATCAGCAAACCTGCTGAGGGTGCACTCACTCCCACTGTCTGTGTCATTGATAAAGATGTTGAAGAGCACCAGTCCCAAGACAGACCCCTGGGGGACACCACTTGTTACTGGCCTCTACCTGGACATAGAGCCATTGACCACAACCTCTGTCTGCAGCTTTCCAACGAATTCCTTATCCACCAAATAGTCCACCCTTCAAATCCATCTCTCTCCAATTTAGAAAGAATGTGATGTGACACCATATCAAAGAATGTGATGTCACCACGGTAAGGGCCAGGCAGCCCAAAATCTTCAGCCTGTGTGAGCCAGCCACAGATATAATGTCAGCCAGGATGCAGATTGCCTTAATCTCAATGAAAATGTATGTATTCAACCTGGCATCCACTATCACAGCCCCAGTTCCAACTGAGGCTGTCCCAAGACTTTGGGAGGGATGAGAAAGGCTACAGGGGAAAAAAAGTAATTGGGACAGTCCCAAGGGCTGTGAAACTCCTTCCCCCATTAGCTGCACATGCATATAACCTGCCAGGTGTTTGCTTTTTCAGAGATAACCCTGGGGTTACATGCTCAGGAGCCCAGTCTGTTGGAGCCTGCCAGCATTCCCCAGCCTCAGCACGGAGCCCCAAGCCCAGCCAGCCCCCAGGGCAGAACACAGCACGCCAGGAGCTGTGCACGAGACCAGAGGGCATGGTAAATAAGCGGGGTTCACTGGCAGCAAAGTGAGCATTTTGCTCAGGGCTTGCTGCACTGCATCCCAAGGTGGTGGAGCACCTGGCAGGACCTGGCTGCGTCCAGTCAGATGGGGACACAGAGGGGAGCCTGACCCTCCTGGCTGCCCGGAGGGAACATGACAGCCTGGCGGTTGCTCTCTCCACCCGCAGCCCAAGGCCTGGCACAGAGCTGTGTTGACTTTGTGCTCCAGGGCTGCTCGCGCACGTGTACAGAGCTCGCCGCCCCACGCAGCCGCTGTTCCCAGAATGGGCCCAGGACTTCACTCCCAGAGCTGGCAGCTCTCAGCAGCACACGGTCTCCATGTGATCAGTGCCTAGGGCGTTCCCTGCAGCTGCCCTCCTACTGCCTCAGGCCACGAGGACAGGGGATGCTGCAAGCCAGGCCCCACTGGGTCCTGTAATATGTGCCACCTACCTCAGGGGAGCTCCCAGACCTTCCTCAGATCCACTATTTCACACTTCCAGTCTGCAGGTGGTAAAGCAGATTGGCTATTCCCATGGGCTCAGCATTGGGCAGATTCAAGGTGATTTAGTCTGAAATTCCTTTATGCTCCTTTGGAGCTTACTCCCTGTTTCCTGCACTTAAGAGCGCAGAACAGCTTTCTACTGCTGCATTTCAAGCCCTTGCTTGACTTGCTCTGAACAGCACTACAGGGTAGAGAGAATGGAAACACCAGAATGGGAAGGAGGAGAAGGCTGGGCACTGTTTGTGTCTGGTGCCCCAGTGAGTCTGTGTGGGTTCAGGGAGGGATTTTCAATGTGTTTGCATGGCATCTCCACAGGATGTGAAACAAGCACTCCAACTCAATGGACTCTCAACTGCTTCTGAAGAGCTGTGACTCCCTCATTCCTATTGAATTTGCAAGAAGGGATATATGGGCTCCCACTGCCACCTTCCACGTCTGCCTGGAGCAGAAGCCTGCATCAGACCCAGCCCTGCTCTGAGGGCTCCCCGAGGAGCCAGAAGAAAGGGGTGCATTGGCACGAAACGCAGCAACTTCCCAGGGAGCCCAGACACAGGGAACCGCGGTGCTGCTTGCTCGAGGCCTTTTCTGAGTTGTTTGCTCACTATGTTTGTCTATAGGCTGGAGTTAAAATTGAACTCATTGGACACCAGCCCTGTCTGCCCCACACAGCAGGGGATTTTGCAACACTTCTCACAGGGCTTGCATCTCTGTTGGCTACAAGTGCTCAGGGTGAGCACAGCCACTTCAGGCACCTATTTGCTTTTTCCTCCAAACTGAGTCAAGGAGGAGACTGAGAGGCATTAACTGCAAAAATTTGGAGGGAGCTGAATATGCTCGTCTCAGGATGAAAAGGGGGGAAGGGTAGGACATGATTTACTCACTGGTTAAAAAATAGTCTCCAAAAAGCCAGCGTCACGTGGCTGTTGCTGTGCTTGATGCTGGGCTTATCTAGCATCCTCCCCCCAGATGCCAGTCTATGCCTGTCTCTAGCAGCCTCCATCCCAGACAGAAAAATACTTCACGCTGTGGTAGATCAGGATATCTCAGAAGACCCAGTAAAAGAGCTTGGGAAAGCTCAGGCCCTCTTTTAGATGACCTTGGTTCACCTAGAGACTGAAATAAGAACTGGGCCTTACCTCTGCTAAAAGCAAAACCCATCCAGCACAGGAAAGACAAACTGCAGGAGAGCCTCTGGCTTTGGAAGGTGAGATCTGGCTTTGAACTGCCCTGGAATCTACACCTTGCTCCAAAACCAGCACTGGCTTCGGGTCAGACGCTTCAGCCTGGCCACCGTGAGCGTGCTGGTGGGCAGGATGAGGACAAGCAGCACCGCAGAAATGGTGAGACATAGAGACTTCTGGAAATCCTCTTTTCCCCTCTCCCTGTGACATTCCCTAAGCCAGGCTGGTGCAATGGCAGCACCAATGTGATGAGATGTGATGCAATGTGATGAGAATGCTATGGCTGGCTGCACCTCCAAAGCCTCACCCCATGGAGGCACAGAGTTCAAAGGGACGCCTGGAACTCTAAGAAGCACTACAAAACACAGCCCGCAAGCAGATGGGCTGGGCAAAGCAGTGCAGTGTGCGTGGCTTGGCAGGCAGGGCCATTCCTTAGCATGAAGGAGAGGCCACTTTGGGGACAGGAGAATGACCTCCTTCCTCATGCAGCTCTGCCTATGGCAGGCAGAGGACAAGCTCCCCAGCACGACTGAGATGCACTGCGTGTCACTCGCCCCATGCCAGTCTCCTTGGGACCGAGATGTGACACTGAGCTTGTGGGGCAGGTGTCACCTCCTTGCATACCAAGCCCCACTGCCTAGGCCTCTGTGTCCATATGAGGCACTTCCCAGCTGCCCTTATCACTATTTCAGGACCACTTGAATTCCTGGCTCTTATCAGGCTTTTTCCAGATACTTGAGCCTCTGAACTCAAATGTCACTAGGCACATCTGGGCCCTTCCCTGACTGTGCTCTTAGCCCCCTGTACGGAAGCTGGGAACCAGCATCAGCAGCTTTGGAGGATTTACTGATTTTTTCCTCAGAGGAGCAATGAAACCACAGACTCTCAGGCTGCTGCATCTAATGATCCTGTTTATTATCAGGCAGAGACTCCTCTCACCTGCCCCAGGGCAGGCACCTTTGATTTTCACAACGGTGATGCTCACCAGTGCCCTCCCTGCAGGTCTCAGCTTTCCCATAGGGTTGTTGGAATTACCAATGCCAGAGGCTGCTCTGGTGCTGTTTCTCCACATGGAGCTTGTGGGTGGGAAGCATCATCTCAGCATGGCCACCACTACCAGTTCCCACAGGCAGTTTCAAGCTGTTTGCAGACCCCAGGAGCATTTCTACCTGGAAGCCCTTGGGACATGAGGAGGAATTGGGCAGCCTCACTTTTCTCTCTGGAGCACTCCCTTCACCTCTGCCATTGGCCCATAGGATTTTGACATCTGTGAAGTTTTATCCATTCTACTACCTGTGACACCGAGCAAACGTATTTGTGAGTCCTTAAGCTCCAGCGTGACCCATCTTCCCCTGCACCCTGTCTGGCACGGAGCTGTGGCAGAAGCCTGAGGAAGGGAAGAGCTGGGCAAGCCTGTAGTGATTCCACTCCGGATTACCTTCCCAGCCAGCTCAATTTGCAGACCGAGGATTTCCTGAAAGGGAAGTCGCGCATTGTGTGCAACAATGGATTTTTTTCCTTCTGTGAATGTGTCTGGTTCCTTGTTGAACTCCGGTCAGTTGTTAGCATCCAGAAGGTCCTGTGACAGGGAGTTTCACAGCTTACATACACTTCCTTTACAAATGGAAAAAATTAAGAGCAGTCTGATGCTAGCAGCTGATGGGATGACAGGATCTTTGATACAACCTCCATTCACACAGTAAGTCTTAAAACAGGGTGAGAAGTGAAATAAACCAGCCAAAATTACTTAAGGCAACAGCACAGGCTGCAGCTGAGCACATCAAGGGTAAGAATTGTAGCCAGCACAAGCCCATCTTGTCTGCAATGGGAGGTAAGTGCAAGTCTTCAGAGGTGCAAGAGTCACACCATGGTTGGTGGGCAAAGGTCTGTGAGCCAGACTACTTGCACAGAGCCCACAGATAGGCTTATCTGCCTTATGCAGAATAAAATACCTTTGTATTAGTAATAGATAGGTTTGTTTACCTTAGATTGGGTTAATGCAGCTTTGGTATATCTGATTGCTTCCTACAGACTAGGACAATTTTATATTAGTAATAAATTAATTAAAGGAAGGCTGTGCTTTGAGGCAGTATAGTGAACACACACTCAAACCACCTATCTTCAAACTCTTTAAGACATTTATTGAAGTACTTGGAGAGCCATCTTTGTTTTCTTTCCTTCTCCTCTCTCAGCCATATAGTGTTGGATTTCATACCTTACTGATACGTGAGTTCTCCACATCTTATCTACCTCTCATCACTTTGTATTTGCTCATTACATCACATACTCTCAATTTTAAGCAATGACTTTTTTGACCCCGCTCCCCCAAGATTAAATCTTCAGTATGGCACCTTACCTTTGACGCGTCATACCATGCCGGCCAACAGTGATGGCAATATTACGCCCACAAGGGAGAGTGACCTGCAAAACAAAGGAAGTCTGCTCAATAAATAGGAAGCATGCTTGCACAGATAAGAACTGCTGAGGGACAGCAGCATGGTGACACACAGGCCTGTGACGGAGTGTCCACTGCCGCATCCATGCCAGATGGGGAAGGAACCTACATAGTTTGCAATGTAGTTTGTCCTTATGGGTGACTTCAACTTGCCAGATGTTAACTGGGAATACCACACAGCTGATACAAACAGGTCTTGGAGATTCCTAAAACACTTTGATGATAACTTCTTGGTACAAGGACTAAGAGAGCTGACTTGTAAAGGTGCCCTCCTATATTTGATGCTTGTAAACACAGAGAGTCTCATGGGTGAAGTGGCTCTTGGTGGCCATCTTGGCCATAGCAACCATGAAGTAGATGAGTTTCAAATCTTTGATGCTAGGAGGAAAACTGCCACCAACACTTCAGCCCTGTATATGGGGAGAGCAGACTTCAGGCTGCTCAGGGAACTAGTAGGCATGGTCCTATGGAAAACTGCTTTTGAAGGCATCAGAACCCATCAGTGCTGGTGGTCAGCTTCTAAGCTGAAGCTCCAGCTTCTGGAGATTATTCTGGGAGTAACTGGAAAAGCTCTGAAAGACCACGTAGTCATTGGTCACAGACATTGAGGTTCACAAGGGGAAAGTCCTGTGTAACAAACTTAATCTCCTCTTATGACAAGTTACCCACCCAGCTGACCAAGGAAAGCCAGCTGATGCAATCTTTTCAGATTTCAGCAAAGCTTTGGCTACTGTTGTCCAGAAGAACACTGTGAGAAACACGTCCAGCATACAGCTAGACAAAACCAATGTGATGGGTGAACAACTGGCTGACAGACTGGGCTCAAAGTGGTTTAGTAAATCATAGAATGGCTTAGCTTAGAAGGGACCTTAAAGACCAACCACCCTGCCATGGGCTGGTTGCCACTCACCAGATCAGGCTGCCCAGGGCCCATCCAGCCTGGCCTTGAGCACCTCCAGGGATGAGGCATCCACAGCTTCTCTGAGCAGCTGTGCCAGGGCCTCACCGCTCTCTGAGTAAAGAATTGCTTCCTAACATCTAACCTAAATCCCTCCTCTTTTAGGTTAAGCCTGTGTAAGAAGTCGGTCCCCCTCTTGCTTATAAGCTCCCTTCAAGTATTGGAAGGTGATTACATCAGGTTGGTGACCAGTCACTAGTGGGGTTCCACAGGGCTCAGCTTTAGGGCCAGTTCTCCTCAATGTTTTCATCAATTACTTGGGTACAGGACTTGAAGGTATACTGAGAGAGTGCACAGATGACAGTAAACTGGGAGGAGCTGGACTTGATCCTTGTGTATCCCTTCCAACTCAGTATATTCAATGATTTTTTGTTTTAATTTGAAATTTATGATTAATAGCATTTTCTATTATTAAGTATATTGACCTTTACAGATATTTATAAGCATTTATTGACATTTAATGTATAAATACATACTTCCATATTTATGGGTGCACATATATATACACACAGAAGCACACGCCCCTCCATTTCCGAGTGTGGAAGGCAGCAATGAGCTGGGAGTACTAATGAACTTGGAAAGCAGCTGGTGTGAGAACAGAGGCTGAGAGCAGCCAAACACTGAAGTCCAGAGCCAGCTCCACAATCAAAGCCCCTGGGTTAACCAAGGGCCACTGTTTGCTATTTATAGCTGCCTTAGCTCATGTTTTAGCAGAGGTTTTTAAAAAAGCTTGGAGGCAGTTTGGATGCCATGGCAGCTCTGTCCTGCATAGGCAGCACAAGAATGGTGCAAAGCCCAAATCTGTCTTCACAGAGGCTGGATCAGGCCCTGGCAGTAGGGGAGGTCACTGGGAGCTGACACGAGCAGCCCAAGTCAAGCTGTTAGACAAAGAGTATTTGATTATGTGATTTGATTGATATAAAAGGTGATTCTGCACACCTTTTGGAGGACCCTGAGCAAACCCCGCCACAACCACAAGTCTGCTGGCTATGTGGCCAGACACTACAAGGGCTGTCCCAACCAGCTCAAGGTGAGACAGCTAACTGCACGAGGGCCTTGCAAGGGCTCCCATGGAAACAGTGATCTTCAGGAAGAGGAAGTCAGAAGACAGGACCCGCGAGTTGGTTAGAGGCCGCATAATCAAGGAAAGCTGAGGAAGTTGGCAGTGATTGCAATGGGTCAGTTCTCTGTGGAGCAGCCAGCCTGGGCACACAACCCTTCTCCAGGAGGTGACAGCAACCTCCTGTCTCTCAGAGACGTGGTAATGAGGAGATCTGAAGTGCTCTGCTAGTCTCAGATAAGGCTACAGCAACCAGCTTTAGAAAACAGTGCTTATTCTTTGCCTGTCTCCACACTGGGAGCCTGAACATCACAGGAAGCCCTGCTCTGAAGTGACCCTTACATCAGTGAAAATTATTAGTGCAGAGAGTTTGGTGTTGCCTGCACCATGTCAGCATTGCGGTACTAGTTCTGATGGAGTGGTACTGCACAAAATTGGACCAAGGCAGTGAGGATCAAAGCATTTTTGAAAGATGAGGAAAGATGGCATATCAGAGGCTGTTTGCATTTGGCTTTCAAAAAAAGCACCTGAGTCATCACTGCAGCTGTAGGGGTAAAACAAAAAAAAAAAAAAAAAAAATCAAAAGCTAAGAAAACCTCAAGATCTGTGAGACCAAGTTTCTTTTTCTCTGCAGCTGAAAACCTCAACAGTAGATGTGTTGTGCCCTATGCTCAGTTAAGCTCAGAGAGCAAAACAATTCCAACATTATTCCATACAGATTCTTAACACTGTCAGGAATATCTGTGCACAGGAATGTGTCCATATGAGCACATATGTGCATGGATGTAAGAACCACAAAGATGCCCATGTTGCTGTCTTGCACAAGAAACAAGAAAGCAATATTGCATTCACTTCCTTCCCCCAAAAAATCATCTAAAACCAGCAGTTACCAGAAGGGTGCTCAGTGACTATGCCCTATTGCACCTCATTCAGATGTCTCTCCATTAGGAGCAGATGTGTCAGCAAATCTAAATCCCAGCCTGCTTGTGATGACTTCCAGAACCATCTTATTTATTTCAACTCACTGATTTTCCTACAGCCCCTACTACCACTGCTTTTTTTCCAGCTTTGCCACCTGGTTGAGATCACTGCAGGCTGATCTCTCATCTCAGAAGGCCAATGACCTCCTCCTTCACCACCTGCTGTGCCTGCACCACCATGACCAGTCCTACACTACAACTTTTGCTCAGAAACCATGGCATGGAGTGAGACATGATGGACACCCAGCACTTCATTGTACTTCTGGGGAAGGGGTGCATTTTCTTTATGTTGGTTTTCAGTTGCTGTAGGACCCCAGTGGCTGCTGCTTGAGCCTGCCAGCACCCTCCTCTTCCGCATGCCATTCCATACTGCTGGAATCTGGGCAGATTCAGAATAGGAGATGAGCAAAGGCTAGAGGAGGAGACAGAAAAGACAGCCAAAAATGCTCACAGGCTCCCTGGGTTTGGGACATGCGCTATTTCCAGCTGTCAGCACTGGAATGCTGCTTAACAGACTGCCCAACAGCCTGACTTCCTCCTCCCTGGCTTCCTATGAATAACTAGCCTGCTTTCCAGACCTCATCAGCTACTCCTGATCTGGGTGCATCTTTCAGTTGTAGGCACATTTCCTGAATTTCACCTCCTCCACCCCAGGTTTAGAAGTACTTGCTCTGGTACACAGATACTGTGCACAACTGACTCCTGGTAGGCACAGATGGGATTAGCCAGTCTTTGAGACAGGCAGAGAGAGAGATCTATCTCTACAGGGCCCTCAGCACTCAGAGAGTAGGCAATGCCAAGCCATCTACAGATAGTGGGGGGGATCTGTGTGCACCAAACCTTGGGTCTCAACCTACATACCTGCATTTAGTTTCTTAGCTGCAAACAGTTCCTGCAAGAAGGAAACTTCTGATTGAGTAAACCATTGAATATCACCTCTTCCCTCCCCCCCC
>WBMW01000564.1:1997926-2008532 GCA_013396635.1 Penelope pileata | reverse complement strand
CCCGCACCCCCCACGCCCCCGTGCCGAGCCGCCCGGCCCCGCGCTGCCATTGGCTGCCCGCCGCGCTCGGAGCGCGCCCATTGGTCGGCCGGGCGGAGGGGCGGGGCGGTCGGAGTTCTTAAGGCTGTGGGGCCGTGGGCCGGCGCGGCGACGGTTGGGGGCGGGCGGTGCTGGAGAAGGGGATGCACTGTGCCAGGTACAGCGAACCGGGGGTTGGGCACGTGGGCTTAGGACAGCTGTGCTGGGAGTGGGAGGTCTGTTGGTAACCCAGAAAGAGGGCACTGAGGGCTGCTGGCTCCGTGTGAGAGGGCACAGTGTCCTCTCAGTGACTGCGGGGGGTTGCCCGCCGCCCCGGTGTGTGCCCCAATGCCGCTGCCCCTGTGCGCGCTGTCACGCTGCTGCCGTGCTCTCCCCTTCGAAGCATGTGGGGTCCGGGGCTGCCGGCAGCAGCCCCCGAGGAGAAGCGCTCTATGCCTGTGCCTTGGGGCCGGGAGGTGTGTGGGGTGCGAGCTGGGCTGGGAGTGGCAGTGGTCCGTGGAAGCGGGCAGCTGGGTCCGTGATAGATGGCCCTTTAACTGGACAATAAGCTGGGAAACATAGGGCAAGCCAGGTTTTATGCCTCTTCACCCCAAAAACGAGGCATTACTGAGGCTCATGGGGAGCCATGCTGAAGAGCTGCTGCTAGGAGGGGACATGGCTGGGAGCTGTGGGTGATGCTGGTGAGAAGCTGCCTCCTCCTGGAGGAGGAAATGACCTGTGTAAAATATGGGTGAGAAGAGGTTCCTGAAACCAGGAAGAGCTGCAGAGCAGCTGCAGATAAGTGGGTCTGCTGTCTGTCCTCATGGAGCTGCCCTGAAGCTGCAGAGGGGCTCACTGAGGGAATGCAGCGGTACTGGTGGGTGTGCAGGGAACAGGCAGGTGCCCTGGCTGAGGGGATGCTGCTGCTGGGGGCTGCCCTGGCCCTGCTGCAGGGAGAGGAGCTACAGGGCAAACCTGGGGAGAGCAGCTCTGCTGCTTTTTCCTGGCACAGAAAGCTGCTCCTCTGTAGGTGCAGGGCAAGGTCAGTGAAGTCTACGCACTTCTGTTTTATCCAGCTGTTGCAGTCCTTGCAATACCACTTGCAGACACTTTTGATGGAGCACTTAGAGCAGTTCTCAGAGATCAGCAAAGTATGCAGCTCAACCGACCAAGAGCCTTTCAGCCTTTGAGCATAGAACCCCAGATGAGCTTGTGGCTGCAAGAGTTCCTGCCGCTACAAAACCATTAGATGCAGTGGGGTGGCTTTGCTGGAGGGAGGGGAGTGCAACAAGAATGCTGCTTTTTATGGCACTGGAACTTGATAACCTCTGGGTTTTGTCGACATAAGCAGGAATGAACTTTGCTTTGGGTGAGAAGTGTTCCAGAGCCCACTATTGCAAGCCTAGGAGGACAGTGCCTGCGTGCACCTTAACGCGGCTGCTCTCTCTGTAGCTGATTAGAAGTGAACTTGTTCTTCAGGGGACACACAGGCTATGGCCCAGCCACAGCACTGTGGGAGCGTGCTTCCCAGTGTGTCTGGAAACAGTGCTGTGCAAGCACTGGCCTCTTACAGAGCTTGAGGGACTGGGGGGGTGATGGAAATGAAGCTGCTTCAGGATGGATGGGGAGAAGTGTAGCAACTCTGACAAGTCATTAAAATGCTTCTCTAATGTAAACTGGCCCTTCTCATTCCAGAATAACAGACAATTTTCCTCACACACAAGCGATGGCTGTGGATGTAGCAATGCAGCTGTACCTGTGCTCCTCACCCCTGCGAAGAGAGAGGTGTGCCTGCAAAATTGCCCCGAAGCCAAACAAGCCATTGCGGCCGTGCATCCAGCTGAACAGCAAGGCAGTGCTGGCTGGGCCAGAGGAGGCAGAAAACTCCTTCACACACAACAAAGTGAAGAAGAAGGTGTCATTTGCAGACAGCAGGGGCTTTGCTCTGACAATGGTGAAGGTGTTCTCAGAGTTTGATGATCCCCTAGACATTCCTTTCAACATCACCGAGCTGATTGACAACATTGTGGGGCTGACAACAGTGGAGAGGGACAGCTTTGTCCTGGACTTCGTTCAGCCCTCTGCAGACTACCTGGACTTCAGGAACCGTCTTCAGACGGACTGTGTGTGCCTTGAGAACTGTATGTTGAAGGAGCGGTCTGTCGTGGGCACAGTGAAAGTGAAGAATCTGGCTTTCGAGAAGTCTGTGAAGATAAGGATGACATTTGACACCTGGAAAAGCTTTGTAGATTACCCGTGCCAGTATGTCAAGGATACATACGGGGGGTCAGATCGGGACACGTTTTCTTTTGACATCAGCTTGCCCGATGGAATTAAATCCCACGAAAGAGTTGAGTTTGCCATCTCCTTTGAGTGTAATGGCAGTGTGTACTGGGACAGCAACAGGGGCACAAATTACAGGATCATACGCTCGGAACTGAAGTCTGCCCAGGAAGCCCTCCGCCCCCCGTGCAGCCCTGACTTCAGCAGTGCTTTTGACCAGTTTGGGAGTCCTCGGTGTTCCTATGGGCTGTTTGCTGAGTGGCCGAGCTATTCGGGCTACGAGAAGCTGGGGCCCTACTATTGACCCAAGGACCTGAAGTCCCAACTGACTGCTGGTGTCTGCAGTCCTGCGAGCCCATCTGAACATGAGGTGTGTTGGAAGGTGGAAGAAGCGAGGCTCCGTGGAGCTCTGCATAAGCCTCCCAGCAACACAAGATGTGCAGCGCTCTGCTGGCAGTTGGCTTGTGATCAGGGCTGCATCTCTGATGCAACGGGCTGCCTTCTCTGCCCCAAGTCAGATAACTGGCTCTCCGGATGCTCAAAGGAAAAGGAGATGTTGCTTGCCTGTCTGTTCAGTGCTGCTACTCCTTCCTCTTCTGTAAAGCTGCTAGTCTCCAGGGATACACTACAGCGCTTGTCGTCTGCTGAAGCTATGTAGTGGTGGCTGGTTTGTGTTGCTTGCTAGTGTTAAAAGGGTTTGGGGTTTTTCTTTTTTTTTCAAAATATGTTCTGGTGTTATTAAGTGTGCTGTACTTCAACTTCAGCCACAGGGCTCTCCTTGGGAGCTGGCCTGTGCCTGTCAGGAAACGCTGAAGTGGTTGGCTTGTGGGGAGCAACCACCTTCTCACGCACTTCCTTCTGCGAGGTCCTTTCTGCTTGAGGCAGGAAGGGTATTCTGGAAGCAAAAATACAACTGTGATAAGGTGTGACCCTGCAGCCCACTGTATTAGGAGACATGTGCCTGTGGGAGAAAATCTGATCTGCTTAGTCGCCAGTTGTTTATCAGCTGATCTTGAAAAGCTTTCATCATATGCTCGGGGTTACCAAAAATAGAGGTTAGCTGTAGCTGCGTGGTGCTCGTAATGCATCTGTAGGCTGACAGCCTTGAGTGCCTTCTTCAAAAACTTCCCCTCTTTTTAATTGTAAGTGACCAATGATGCTTTTATCCCTTGATGGACATCTGAAATCGGCTGTTGGCCTTGCTGGGCTTGGGCATGAGGCCTGTGCAGGTGGCCATTCTCAGATGTTGTGGGAGCCGAACACATGGCTGTTCTGTCATTGTCATACTAAGAGGGTGACTGTCATGCACCTATTTTAGTGGAAGTGCTTTGGCTGATAAAATGATGGTGCGTGCAATCCCAGCAATGGTTTGAGATAAACAGGCTTGGAAATGATGTTGCTTTTTTAATAATTTAAAAAAAAATGTAATGGTTTGTTACTCCATGCCTTGGACTGCTTGGCAGCAGATGGAGTGGCACTGCTCGTGTGCAAGGATGCTGTGGCTGCACTGAAGAACACTGACATGCTGTGCTTCCCTTGCTGCTCTAGCAGTTGCTGCTGCTTCACCCTGGGAATGCCTGAGCTTTGTGCTCTTCGTGCCATAAGAAGTGGCTCACCTCACCTGTGCAAAGGGATGTGATATCTGGGGTTATTCTGACACTACCCCCAGAAGTGAAACAAATCACTGATGAGCCATTGCTCTTCTGAAAGGAGAGAACTTGTCTTCTGGGCCTGTGCTGAGATGAGGTGGCCAGGTTGTTCGTGCCAAACAGCCTTGCAAAGCTGCTTGCATACTAGTTGAGCAGAATAAACTTAATCCCTCAGTCAAGGGGAGGGTGCTGAATAGTCTGTAGGAGTAGAGGTCAAGGGAATCTTTCTTTTCCTAGTGCATAAGCTGTATAAAATTGTTGGATGCCTACAGTAGCCTCTAGATTGGCTGGAGAGAAGCAATGGGCTAGACTACTTGTTAACCTTTTAAATCTAGCTTTTAGTTCTGGAGACTAATGCATAAAATACTTACGCTGTTTTACCCTAACCTAGAAGGGATACTATAGTCACTGTCGGATGCTGAAAGGGACAAAAGAGCTTGTGGGAAGAATAGCTAGCCTTCAACTGCTGCTTTTTTCTAGACTTGGCATTGATGCATGTTGTCACTCTGCTTGATCACTTATTCTAGGTGATAAATCTACTTGCTAGCTCAGAGCTCATCAGGCTTGGTTCCTCTGATCAAACAGCTTCCCGAGTCAGCCCTTCTGATCTGCACTGGTCTCTCGTGAAGGGACCGCTGCCTAGCTTCGCTTGAACCCATTTTTAAACTGAAGTTTGAGCGACACTTTTTTTTTTTGGGTTTAGCATATGGTGTTAGTGCTGTAAGACACTGTAGAGAAGCTGTGCTCTCCTGGCATGCTCTCGTGCCTAGGGAGGGCTGCATGTGGGCAGAAACAAGGCATGTGTCTGGGGTGCTGTGGATGGTGGTATCTCCTTACGGGGCCTGTGTTTTCAGGCTGTGGAAGCGGTGTGCTTAGGGAAGAGCATGGAAGATAAGCTTGAAGAGCAAGACCATAAATAAAAGCTAGGCTGGGGACTGACTACTTGACCAATAGTAGTTTAAAAATACTACTCGTGGCCTTTCCCTTTTTCCCTTTTTCCATTGCCAATGTGAACATAGAAGTAAGGGGTTGCTCTCCTCACTCTATGCCTGGAAGTGCCTTATGGGGTTTTTTGCATGTTTGTTTTTAAAAGATATTTTTGTACACAACCTTCAAGTGGAAAATGCACTTTATAATTGCCATGTAATAAGTCTTTTAAAACCATGGTTCTGTTTTTATCTGATTGTTTAAAATAAAGGTGGAACAATGTTGGCTGTGTACCTTGCTATCTTATTTAAATACCCATGGGCTGGGGAGGTGGTTTGGACACAGGACCGGTTTCCTGCAAGCAGCATTGGCGGGGGGGAGCACGCGTCCGCATTGGGCTCTGCCTGCAAGCAGGAAAGAACAGCCTATTCACCTAGCTCTCCTGCCAGGACAAACGTTTCCAGAGCCTCTGCAACGAAGGGGAAGGAGGAGAGAAGCCAGGCCCTTGTCTGGGCAGTGGATTTTCAGGTTTTTCTGCATTTTCTCAGGTTTGTCTCCGTCACAGTTCAGTCCTTTCCCCCACCTTGCCTGGTCTGGGATCATTGCTTACTCTCTGCCTGGGTACTGGTGTGTGCTGAATGCCAGGAGAGGTGTAGGGCTAGGAGGGTTGCATTTTAAGCAATTGACTCTGCTGAGCTCTGGGTGGCCTCTGCCATTTATCTATAAGGTAAGAAAGGAGGAGGGCTATGGGAAGACATAAAGCACAAAGTGATCTGTGTGGACTGGTGGACAGCACTTGCTATCTTGCCATGGAGCCTTACAGAGTGAACTTAGACCTTGATCTGCATGGAAATAAAACCGAGCACCTCCTGTTTGTGGCTATTTCTGGGTCCCTTGCTTTCATAAGATGAACTCCCTCTCCAGGGTGTCTTGCTCTCTACAGCAGCTGGGTAAGGTACAGCTCTTGGCTTCTCGGGTTCTTCCCCCAGTCTGCATCACAAAAACAAGCATCTCAATCTCAGCAAGGTGAGAAGTAAACTGCTGATCAACTTTAAAGCTGCTCCCTGCTGCAGAGGAGTTGGAAATCCACATCCCAGGGAACTTTCCCCCTGCAGAAGGGGAACAATTCTTGTGGAAATGCCAGAAAGGGTCAGGTTTCACCTCTCTTTGACTAGGTTGTGACTTCCTGAACACGCTGAATTTCAAGCAATGGGCTGCTGAGCTCTGGGTGGTCTCTGCCGTTTACCTTTATGGTAAGAAGGAAAGCTGTGTATAAAACACAAAGCAATCCCATGCCTGACAGCAGTTAAACCAATGAGAAACAGCATGAGGTAAAGGACTTTGCTTTCTTGGTAACCATCTTGATAACTTTTTCTTCCCCAAACTGTCACTTCCAAATCTAATTGCTGTTAAGCACCATTGGAAGTGCTTCACTTTAACCACTGTTCTGTTCTTTTAATCAAGCACACAGCACTGATCTCTCTTAAATGGCCATCTGATTGCTCTTCCTGGTTTCAGGAAAACAAAACAGCTTCTTAAAATACTTTTGCTCCTCGTCGCATCCACAAGCGATTCAGGCCAGTGCTGCTTTCACATTCGAGCAAGAGTTTGAGTGAGATGACCACAGTCAGGCATTTCCTGTAACAGTTCTGTGGCTGAAAACCCCACGCGACAGTTTCTGTTTGAGAGAGAAGGAAGTCCAAGCTGCGCCTGCTGACATCTGGGAGAGCTGAGGAGCCCTTAGAACAGCCATGAGAACTTTGGGTTTCACTCCTCATGCCCAGGTGTTACTTGCTAGAGGATGCAGGCACTGGGATTTCTCATTTATAAAGGCCTTGGTGGCGGGTGTGATTGTGCATTTGCTGTTTGAACAGATGAAGATTTGAGTGCTTCTGGGTCCTGCCAGACACAGCCTTTTCTCTGAGGCTCCCAACCCCTGTATCCTTAGGGTTTTCTCTGCCGATGCTTAATGGAGATAATTAAGCAGGGCAGTTGTGTTGCTCTTGGCTGAGGTGTTTGACTTGAGCAGCCTTGAGAGGGTCAGGTTTCCTGAGTCTGTTCTCTGTGCCAGAGCTGCGTCTGTCCTGGTGACAGGCTGAACAAGCTCTTTCCGAGGCTGTGCAGGTGCTGAAGAAGGTCCTTGAGTTCAGGTTCCAGCTTCAATGTGGGCCTGCTTAATCAGAAAGTGAAGCTCTGTGAAAAGTGAAGCTTGCTGAGCACCAGACATTGGCACTGGTCAGATGGACAGCTGGAACACGTGAGCAAGGGGAGGTGATGAGCAGGAGTGGAGGATGACCACATAAGGCTGCTGTCTGTGTATATCCCTGTTCTTGCTTTAGATGTTTGCTGGGTCAGACCCAGCATTGGGGATGCTCTGGTGAGAAACAGTCCAAAGGTGCAGAGGGTTGGAAAAGTGTCTCTGCCTACCCATAGGAGTGAAAGTGCATCCAGGCTGTCCTTCGGTGCTGGAGCATGTTTCTTTCGGTGTTAAATGTGGCTCTTGCAGGCACTTGAAGTGCAGAGTGGATGATATAGGCATTTGCCTTGCTAACGGAGAGCAGCAGAAGCATGAGGGTGGGCAGTATTTCTATGTCAGCTTCCCCTCCACGAGCCTGCAGCTAAGAGATGGCTGCTTGGTGGCACGTCCCATCCTCAGAGCAGCAGAGGGAAGCGCAGTGCTTCCTTTCTGACACATACCACAGGGCTTCCTATTGCTCTGTGGCATCTGCCTCATGCTCTGCAACAGGGCACTGCTCTTTTCCGGTCTCTGTCACTCTGACACCATTTCCAGCACAGCCATCCCACACCAAGTGTGGGAGTGAGCTTGGTTGTAGCGTCTTCCTCAGGCTGAGGTTCAGGAAGGACATTTGTGAGCAGTGGGAGGAGGCCCTGTGGAAGACCCAGCTCTCAGCAGCACACAGGGCTTTGCCATAAAGCCAGCAGTGTGGGGCTGGGTTGCAAAGCACCCAAACCATCCCATTGTTTCTGCTCTGTCTGGGCAACTTAACTGGCTTTAAATTACTACAATAAAACCTATTTATGCCCATGTCCCTTTTTGATGGAGCAAAGCTTTGAATTGACTGCTCTGGCCAGCAAGGTTCTACCCTGCTGCAGCTGGGAACACTGCCCAGCCCGTCCCTGTCCTCCCCCTTGGAGCAGCGATATGCCAGGCACTTAGCTGTGTCTAAAGACTTGTTATTGACATTTACAAAAAGCAAGAGTGTCTTTGTTGGAAAATAATTGCAGCTGGCGTGTTCCTCTGGTACAGTTAAGTCCGGGTAGTCACCAGGGAGTAGTTCAGTACTTTGGCTCCTGGAACAGGGTTGCAGGCAAGCCCCTCTGGCTGATGCATGAGTCACAGCTCTCTTCCCTGCTCTGCAGCCACAGCCTTTTACCTTTAAAGAAAGCTATGGAGGAGGGAAGGCCCCAACTTGATAGCCCGCGAGAAATATGCTCCAAAGAACGTAAGAAGGTGAAATGTTCAGGAGATGAATGCTTTCATAGCTTCCAGCCATTTCTGGGGTGAGGGTCTTCTTGAGACCACAATGATGAATCATTTACTTGACATTTAATGACATTTACATGATATTTAATGAATCCTGGGCAGACTCCAATGTGAAGAGATCTCTAGATGTCTCCTACTCACAGCCAGTTCTGGTTGCTCAAGGCCTCATCCACGTGAGTGCTGATGACTCCAGTGATGGGGATGCCACCAAATCTCTGTGCCTTGTCCCTAGCCTGCACTGTTCTCCCAGGGAAAAGTCATGGTCTTCACAAATTGAGGGAGCTCTGAGCAACACTGCAGTCTTGTCAAAGCACCCTGTTTGTTCCAGCTCCTCACCAGGTTCAGGATGTGTAAGTGTGAGGGGACAAGATGTTTCGGGTCTGGAAAGTCTGAGCCCGTTTAGTTTGGGCCAAGGCAGCAGCTGCTATTCACATCCAGCAAGGCAACTGCAGTTTTTCCAGGCGTCCTGCAGCAAAGGTTGAGCCTCACTCCCTGTCGAGTTGCTAGAAAAGCCTGCTGTTGAGCTGAAGACAACTGACCTACCAGGCACCTTACAGTGATATCCATTGGGGTCAATCTGAGCAAACCAGAGCCCAAAGTTCACAGCAATCCCCTTGGGCCTCAGTTTCCTTCCCAACCCTTAGCATCCAGCAGTGGGGAACTCATGATATGCCGTGCTTGCCTTCTGTCTTTATGGTTCCTGGCAGAACAAAACTTTTGGATTACCAGCAGGCATGTAATTCCTCAGTGTTTGTGCAGTGACACTCCAGTGCTACGGAGATGAGCAGTTTTATAGGAAGAAATGTAGCCCTCTCCAGCCCCACTCAGGGCTTTATGGCTACTCCTGTCACACAACGTTCCCCTTGCCACCTGGCACCCGTTGTTTCTCCTGCATTTCTCTGCTTGCTGTGATTAACTGCCTTCTGGGTGACCAGCAGAAACACGGAGTGTTCCTCCCTCCATGAGCTCCATGGAACGTCTTCTTGATGGCATTGCGGTCTGGGGTTCAGAGTATCTATATATAGGTGATGTGGTGACAAAGATGACACTGTAGGTGTTGGAGAAAACTGAAATGGGTCTCCTCTTGGGGCTGAGGACCTTCACAGAACAGCATGCTTTCTCCAAGAAGCTGTCTCCAAGCAGTTCAACTCACAATAGGAGGCAAACTAAAAACAAATCTATTGCACTCTCCTCTCCCCCAAGGCAGCTTCTGCAGGAGAACTTCACTTCACAGACCAAAACAATGATCACTTGAATGCTTTACAGCCAAGCAGGCAATTTTAGCAGACACGCACTAACTTTTAAGTCAACAAGATTTCTTAGACTACCAATGAATCTACACGCAAATCTTTCAGTGCTTCTAAATGTCCTGCAATAACAGCCCAGCGTGGGTAAACAGTGAGCCATAAAGACAGCAGGGTGCACCCAGCAGGGGTTAATACCAGGATGACTGAGCACTTTAGTCATTTTTCTTTTTTTAAGTTCTGGTGTTACTGAAAGGAAACACAGCCTTTCTTCAGGCAAGCAGTCTTATGAGTGTTATTTCTGCTAATAGGTATCCTGCTCTATTCTAAAATTGAGAAACTGTTGTTTTGTACATAGAGATTTTATCATTACTTCTTTGCATGAAGCTGGATTTAGTGCTTAACCACTCACCCCAACATGCATGGACACTGCACGTGTGACCCAAAAGCCCCTCTGAGACCCAGAGGGTTTAGGACCCCCAGAACTCATGACTGATGTGTCTGGGCATCATGAGATAGCTCCAGCTGGCAACTCATGGCCACGTTAGACAAGCTGGGAAGCAAAGCAGAGTTCTAGTCATCTGAAGTCAGAGTGATGTGTGTTAGCAAGGAGAGGAGACCTCTGCGGGCCTTATCTGAGCCACAGTAATGCTGTAGGATGCATCTGCAGCCCGTGTGAGGAGGCCAGGAGCTTGTGTTGACCATCCTCTGGCAATGGCGACATGGAGCAACTGCCTCACTTCTCCTCTCCTCCCCCTGGAGCAATTTCTCAGGCCCTTGGGGTGCATTTCCTCAGACACCCGCTGGTCCACATGGCCATGAGGGACAGAGGAGGCAGCCAGAGGACAGCCCCTACCACTGCCTCATGTCTTGCCTTCAGATCCCTCACCAGAACCTATGCTTCTGCATGTGGAAGTGTCATGGGAGAGAAACCAAATTTCATCCCAACCCCTCTCCCAAGCACACACACACCAAAAAAA
>WBMW01000564.1:1937780-1997905 GCA_013396635.1 Penelope pileata | reverse complement strand
AAAAAAAAAAAAAAGCAGCCACCTCTCCATGTCATCTCAGGGAAGCTAAATACTCTGTGTAAGATCACACTTAGCATTAAAGCAGTGGCATTGCAGATGCATGGCCATACTGCAGAAGATGCAGATCCTCTGAGCATCCCTAACCTAGCTATCAACTTGAGCCATGCTTTTGTGGGGCTGGGAATTGGCTGCAGGTCAACTGATCCTCTGATTACTGACCCCTGGGCTTCTCTATCTCAGGCGCCCTTTGCTGAAATGGGGACACAAAGGTGCAACATATGCAGTTATTTATCTTCTCTTGCGTCAGCTTCCCCAACAATGATGGGCATCCTCCCCCATCCTTCCTAATTAACAAAATAAGGGCTCTACCAGCCTCTAGAAAAAGCAGCATCTGAGAGGACCCTGCAGCTCCACTCTCAGGGGATTTGCATTTCTGACACACCGTCTGAACGCACTTGCAGGGTGAGCCGAAAGCAGACACTCGCAAGCCAGTTCTGTGGAACTGACTCTTAAGCAAGGCTCCACCCAGCTCTCCCCGTAGCCAAATGAAAGGAAAGGCTCTTTTCTTCTGAAATGCACCGGAGGTTATAAGCAAGTTTGTCTGTCATTGCTTTTCAGCTCTCCAGCTTGCATTCGTGCTTGGCTGCTTCTCCCTTTGCAAATTCCAGTAGTGTGTTGCCTTTGTTTTCTTAATAATATGAGGAAGGAAGAAGTTTGGATCTGGTCTTATGGAAAAAAAAAAAGGTAGATGCAATTTATTGCATCCTGCACCAGTTGGGCAGGGAGACCAACAAGAAGCCTCCAACCCAACTGAACCCCCGCCAGCAGCTAGATTTTCCGAGGGGCAGATGACCCAGCAAGGAGAGTAAGTGAGCAGAGAGCAAGGAGAGTTCCCAGATGCTGTACAGACCCCAAGAAAATAATAATAATAAAAAAGACTGGAAAATCTGAAGCCTGGGGCGATCCCCAGAACTCAAATTTTCCATTGATGGGAGGGAGCGATCACCTCACAGGCAATTGGCTGTTTGGTGCAGAGCAGTTCTGCAGCCTGGCAAACCATGCTGTAAGTACAGCCCCAGGGGACCAGACTGCTCCAGGCTGGTACTGTTATTAGATTGCGGGGATGAATAATCATCCAAGCAGCTTTCTCCAGGCGATGCAGAAGAAATGTCACTAGCCATGTGATGACTGAGACCAGATGATTCTAGGATGGCTTCTGAGAGGCGTGTGCTTGACAAAGCAGGAGGGAGCCCAAGGCCGGTTCCCAGGTCAGACCCCAGCACAGCAGTTCCCCCTCTTGTCCCAGGGACACTCCAAACTCTCTGATCATCACTTTTGCTGCAGCCAGTGCCTGCTTTTCTACACTACCCAGTGAAAGGCTGCAATCCCTTGAGGCCAAAACAGAGTTTGTGTTTTGTTTGCTTGGAAATAGAATAATGCTAGAAAGAGCAGACGCTAGAGAACTGCCTCTGGCCTGCTCCATCTGTGCATGAAGGCTGCAGCATCTCCTTCCACTTGGCAGGTGTTGGCAGAGCCACGGAGACGGTGTCCGTTTCTGTGGAACACATACAGGAGAAGCAATTGCCTGGAATTGCTGCACAGCCCATTGACAGGAAACACTTTGCTGTCCCCAAAAGTGCTGGCCCCTCCTTGCTATGCTTTGTTCCCTCCAGAAGCAGGGTGATCATTGCTTTCTCTTTCCATGAGGAAGCTGTCAGACATAGCCTAGCTCTGAAAAGAGGTTCTTCCACTGTGTAATCAGTTTCTGGGAAACAGGGGGTCTTTCGCATCTCAAAAGCTGGCATTTTCCTGCTCTTGTTATCCCTCTCTCTTTGTGCCATTAACGGAAATACAAGCGCGTGCTCCAGAGCCTCCCCAGCTCTTCAGCCTGGTTATCCCATCATGAACAACAGCCTTGCTGCAGCTCCTGAGGGCATGCACCAAAGGCTGGGAAACTCAGGGAAGGCAAAGTGAGCCCTAATCAAGCAAGGCAGATTGTTATTACTGAGCTGTTACTGCTACTGCAAGAAACCCTGGAGCAGCAAAACTGCCTGCCTCCTGTATGTTCATTAGCAGCATGGATAAGAGCAGCATTGATGGCAGGCTATAATTAGATCTCTGGGACCTTTCTGGACTGGCTTGCTCTGGCATTGTGCTACTTTGAAAGCGCTTCCAATTTCTCTTTGCAATCTTTTTTTTTTTCTTATTTTTTCCTAAATGGTTGGGATGGCATTTCCCTATTCAGCAGACTTGGGACAGTTGCTATTATTTTCTCCATTGTGGTTTGCAGAGCTCTCCGCAGCTTTGTGCTGCAAGCCCCACACCACAGAATAAGAAAAAGCTCCATTGTTTGACTGTCCTTGGTCCCCTGGGCTGTGGGCTCAGCCAGGCTGTAGTTCTCTTAGCACTGCATTGCCAACCTGTCAGGCAAGCCTCCCTCCTTCAGTTAAGATGCCAAGGAGTTTTGTGGGCATCTTCCTCTGGTGATGGCTGATTTTCTTGGAATCTCTTTCTTAGCAGATTCTGCTCAGCCAGCTTGGAGCACTCCCAGAAGTTCTAAGCATGTACTCCTGGCATGGTGGCCTACGTGGAAATTATTACTCCTTGCTTGCAGTGTTGAAAAACAACCTCAGCATCAGCTCTATGAAAACAGGAGCGGAAGAGTCAGGGGAAAGACCCACAGCACAAAGACCTGGTGTTTGCGTATCAGCATCACCTGTGGCGAGGAGTGCCCAGGGGATTCCCTGCATTTGGCTTCCAGCACATTGGAGACAACCACTAAGCAAGGCCCTGCAGCGGGCATGGGCTTTCCAGGCCACATCACGCCCAGACCTTTCTTTGCCACATCCACAGACCCCTCCTGTATGTGATGTGATGAATCCTGTGCCTGTGATGAATTATGGACCCCGAGGCACACACAGCCACTGAAGCTTGGCTGACCCATGTGCTGAGGGAGGGTACATGAGGAGGGACGTTTGTGCCTGTGGTTTTGAACACGAGGCCAAACCCACTGAGGTTGAAGCATATTCTTGAGTGGGACTCTCTCTGAGGTCAAAAGTTCACTCATAGGACAAGCCATTTTGGTGATGAGCTGTATTTCAGCTTCCTGCATTCTCATCAGATTCACTGATCTCCTGCTGACGTCTAACCTGAACTAGATATACAGAGTAACTTCCTCTTTCCAGGAACTGCAGGCAGCAACACAAACTCTAATGCACAGAGTGCAAGTTAATCATTCCATTTTCTGCTATATTAACATGTATATTACCTCATTGTTTGGGCTCCAAAGTGATGTGAATTTTGAGAAGCAATTTTACCTTTATTCACAGAATCATAGAATCGTACAACAGCTTGGGTTGGAAGGGACCTCAAGGATCACCAAGTTCCAACCCCCTGCCACAGGAAGGGTTGCCAGCCTTCAAGCACTACATCAGGCTGCCCAGGGCCCCATCCAGCCTGGCCTTGAATACCTCCAGGGATAGAGCATCCACAACCTCTCTGGGCTGCTGTGCCAGCACCTCACCGCTCTCAGTGAAAAACTTACTCCTATTCCCCTTATTCCTTCCCTTTCTCTTCCACAATCCCAGATTGCTTTTTTGCTGGTTAAAGTTCTGCTGCTTTAATTTAAAGAAGTTTAAAGTTAAAGCTTTGCTATGAGAAATTACTTCATGAAGCTGCCTATACTTATACACAGCTTACCTGTGTGCGATCCGTGCCAGATCTTCTGAGGTTAGTGGCTCTCATATGGCTTTACTGGTCATTACTCCTCAAAACCCAAGAAGAACCAGTCTAGCAGCAGGAGCAGGTGTTTTATTCTAGGTGATTTTCTAATTACTATCAGCTGTGCACGTGCAAACCACAATATCTGCAGGTGTAGTCAAAAGGGTATCACTGCAGAAGGTGGCCTGGCTGGAGCTGAGAAACTTGATTATAAGGGGTGAAAAAGAAATGACAAGCTTGAGCTTCGGAGCCCAGCACAGGTTCTGTCCCCACACACACTGATTAGCAGCCAAAAATTTGAGATCAAGATCTTCATCTACGTGTATAGCAGAAAGTTCTCTAAACTAAGCAGCAAGCCTCTGGTCTCCCCACTGACTTTCTTTTATACATAATTGATTTTTGACTCACAAATGCCTTTTGGTACCAAACTCCCCATCTCCCCTGTAGTTCTTGCATGCCCTCTACAGCAGCCTGTAACAAACCAGGTCTGGGAATGCTGGGAAAAAGAGTCCCAGCACAGAAGTGCCTGAACAGTAGGATAAGAGCATTTCCAGGCAGCATGGCTCATGGACAGGGCCTCTCTCTCTCTCGAGACAACCGTGAGTTTTCACTGAACCTGTCTAGAAGGAAGGAGGAACAACCACAGCCATTTCTGGCCCATGGCATTTGATGAGGATCTGCACAGTTTGCACTGGAGTCAAAGTCCATTAGTTCAGCAACAAAGAGCCAGCAGCACCTGACTTTCTAATGTAACCTGATACCACCGTTTAATGCTCACACTGTGAATTATTAACAGCGTTCCACCCAACATCTTATCACTGGGAGGCTGGAAATGTCACCTACTTTTAAGGGCAGGTCCAATTGTCCCCATCTGACCTAGATACTGTAATTCCACTCCATCCCCCATCTGAGCCTTACTTACACGTTTAAAGCAACACGCATAACACGTGGATTACCACCCTTCCATGGAATGATGAAGGGGAGGAAGAAAGAGGGGGTGTGTGCATGTGTTCTGTATTCTTCCTGTACTGTCTGGCACTGAGAATGCATGTACCAGAAAAGAAATTGAACGTTTACAGTACACTAAAACAGGGACAAATCTGTGAGGTTGAGAAAGACAAGTCCTCTCCTGGCCAGACAGAAACTCTGATTATCTTTGCATCTCCCAGGCCTCTCTCTTAGGCTCCCATCTCCCCCTTGCCCTGCTCTCCCCCGGCAATCTCCCTGATAGGAGCCCACATTTCAGGTGCCCCATTGCCCTCCCAGCCTCTTCTCTCCTGCTCACTTTCACTCCAGGAGCCCACTGCTGGTACGGGAGCCTGTTATATCACTCTCACTTCTCCCAGGGGCTGATCCATGCCCCTGGTTTCTCCTGAGATGTCTCACAGGTAAGTGGATGCTCCTGCTGCCCGTGCAGGCTCAGCAGCGAGCCATGCCGTGACGTGAGGAACGTGACAGCCATGCTGCTCAAGGGCCTGGCTTCTTGCCTGATAATTGGCTTGAAGAAGAAGTTAAAAAAAATGTTTGCAAGCACTGTGGAGAGACATCAAGACAGGGCTATTAATAACAGGTGAGACATAACCTGCAGGCCACACCGAGGCCATGTCACAGGGCCTCCTGGTGAGGCCAGCCTGTGGTCTGTGCAACTGAATGTGCCTGAGTGGGAGGCCAATGCAACCCTCGCTCCTGTGGACCTGCAGCTACAGCTTTACACTGAACATCATGATGCTATGTGATGTTCTTGGGAAACACCTCTGGATCTCCAGGAGTGCTTCTCCCTTATACCGATGACATTCCCTCTGTCCTCTGCCCATCCCTACCTCTGCCAGGATGGGCAGGCTTTGTCATTAATCCTCGCTCAGCTGAGCTGCCGTACCTAGGCACAGACTAAAAGAGCCTTTAGCTCTCTCTAGGCAATTGCTATCCCATTGGCAGCTCTCAGCCTGCAGTGATGAGGGTGGCTCAGGAGCACGTGGAGGCTCCATGGCCAGCCAAAGTGAGCTGCAAACCTTGTGCTCGCCTGTGCGTGGATCACGGCCCTGGGGAACACAATGTGTTATGCTGGCAAGGTGCCTGCTCACAACCTGCAGTGCCATGGAAGTCTCTCCATCCTCAGGACTGCCAATTCAGATGCTTTTTCCCCTGAATGTTCTGCATTCATATATACGGCACCTCAAGATTTTCCCTTGCTTTTTTTTTTGTCTGGCCACTTTCCTAACTTTTTCAAGGTAAAAATTTTGGGTTGTTATTTCATGTCAGGTTTGTGGAAAGTTATTGCTTGAGCTACACTGCAGTCCTCATTGCTGCTGAGATGTGCGGTCTAAAACTTGCCTTTATACAACCCTCATTTTTGCACACAGACCACAGCCCTCTGAGGGATCCAGCTTGCTATCCAACACCTCAATGATCTCCAGTGAGACTATACCCAGCATAAACCATTCCTCCACGGAGTCTGAGTGTCTCCCGTTCCTGCCAGCACCATGCAGAGACATGGCTTGTTCCTTCTCAGCAGTATTTTCTCTTCTGTAAACCACAACTGGCTCCTACTTTTCAGCAGCGAAAGCAGCTCTCTATTTCACTAGGAAACGAAATTATATCATAGTATTTGCCAGAAAATCTTTCCTAGGTTTCAGTACAACCAGGAACGGGAGGAGGATGTTGCTCAGGTCTCATCTCCTAGTGGAAGTGTTCGGCGTGCAGTTAAAGAGCAGAGCATGGCACAGGTAAGTGAGAGTGGTGGCCAGGCTGCCTTCAAGACCACTGCTGAGACAAGACATTCCCTGCAGGGCAGACACCCTGGGGCATGGCTAAATATGTCCCCCTTTATGGAAAGGAGATGCAAAGAGACAAGGCAATGATCTGGAACTGCCTGGAGAAGGATGCAGAGCTCGAGGGCCAGAAATGCAGGTGGAGATGCCCCAGCAATACTGAATGGGAATGATGGGAGACTGAGACAGGGACTTCCTAACCTGAAGGAAATCACAGTGGGAGGCCTTTTCCATTCGTAACATGTGCCTCATCGGTCTGAGGAAGGACACAGGGGTCCCCTAGGCCCACCACAACCATCCTGCTCCACCACAGTGCTCCACGTTAGAGGTGAGCAAGGAACTACTGAGAGCTCACTGCCCTGACGAAGACAGAGCCATGTCTCAGTGTGAAGCAGGATGCACATTTCTCATCCGTAGAGCAAGCAACTCTGCCCAACAGATTCCCCTGAGGAAAGGAGGAAAAAAAGTTGTGTTACGCCCTGACCAGAAGCCAGCCTGCAGCTCCCAGTCAGATCTGCTGTCATAAAACTGCAAAATAACCTTGTGGCTTAGCCAAGCCAAACCCCATTCCTCAGAAATTAATTTAGTAAAACAAATGCAACTCCAGACAGAAGGTCCATGGGAAACATCCCTGAAGACAGCATAAAGTCTTGTCAAAGTTGCTTCTAGGGTATGTTAAGAACACCTTCCTTGGCTGACCATGAGAGGCCAATCACTGCAGAGAAATTTTGTAGTGCAGATACTTCTCCAGATGTCCCCAGATGGACTCAAGACAACTGCACCTCAGCTCTCAGGGACTGTTCCAGATTCACAGCCTTCACATTCTGTCTCCAGAGAGCTGGATTTGAGCTGCAACAGAGCTCACGACCCAGGGGGATTGGGTAGTTTCTTCCTTCAGTTTCACAGACAATGTAGCTCAGTCCCAGGGTAGCTGAACCAGCAGTGATTTTTGCAGGGCAAAGATTCCCCGCATGCAATAACAGGAAGTTGCTTAGGGAGCAAACTTTTCTGAAAAAAAGACTGGGCCAAACAATGGCTTGGTCAGGAGGGAAAACCATGGGGTTTTAAAAGGCCGAAAATCGATTATTTTAAAACTCAACAATCATACATTTGGAAGAACTCAAGCCAAAATATGCCCTGAGCTTGTTTTGGGGTGAAGAACAAATGAAAACTCCCTAGTTTAATTGGCACAAGCAAATGACTTCCTGCATGGTGTTTGAATTTACCATGAATGCTTGCTGGGAGTGTTGCCTGCAGAAGGCACAGCTATGCTTTTCTCCCCAGTGAAACCCAAACACTTGACTTTGGCCTTGTGTTTGCTCTTGAGGGAGGCTTTTAACCAAAAAGAAGGCTTGGTACAGAAAAAAAATGGCTCTACAGGAACTGCACTGGAAGCGTTGGCAGACCTCCAAGCAGGACTTCTAAGTTGGACCCAGGCCTCAGAGACCTTGAAATCTCAGTGAGATTTTTCTGGAAAGGCTCTCTGCTGGGCTATGAGCCTGGTCATTGCTAAGCAGGGGCAGGGTTATTAGTGTTTAGTGGCTCTAAATATTTCCTTTGTTTAGAGCAGTCATATTTTTTCCATTTGCTGCAAGAGCCTGTCCTCTGCTATTAACCCTTACACCAGAAACAGTCAAGAATTCACAGGATATCTGTTCTCCTGCTTAGTGTGATTCTCTCATTTCTTTGGTTTCTCCCAGGAGGAGATGAAGAGGAGACAGCCCTCCTTCCTCCCTCCATTGCACGGGCTAGCGAGAACATGTGCCTGCTATTTTTTCCTCTGAGCTGACATGAGCAGAGCCTGCAGGCTCTGAATAGAAGCCAGGGGCCATGGCAGCCCTCCTGACGCCTGGTGGCACGCACCCTCACAACAGAGGCCCTTCCCCATGGGCAGCCACTGGCTCGCTCAGGTACCGCCATTGCAGGAGTCATCCCATCAAGGGACCTTCACCCTGCTGCCACCATGCCAGCCCCGCCATGCTTCACGATGGATGAAACCAGTTTGTCACATGCTGTTGGGGAGCCCCTGGCTCTGCATGGCCAGGCCAGAGGAGGGAGGGAGGCCTTCTGGCCCAAGAGAAAGGACAGGCTGGTTACCTGCACTGCGAGGTGCTCCCGAAGAGGCCTACTGGGTACCTGCACCACCCTGTCTGGCTGCCAGCTTTTACAGAGCCTGGGACCGTGTTTATTTACTTATCTCTGCGTTTAGGAAGAAAACATTTCAATTCCATGCCCCATGTAACAATGAACCACAAAGGCCATGCTGAGAGGGAAAGCCTGGCCAAGGAGCTGCAGAGGTGCCAGGGAAACCTGGAAAGGCAGGGGAGATGACATCTCCCATGAAGGGAGGAAGAAATGGCATCTCTTTTAAGTGAGGTCACGAGGTTGAGAAAGCAGCCTCCAAAGGTGTGAAAGGACAGACATAGCTGGGCCCTGGCACAGGGCAGCCAACTGTTACAAAAATCCCAGCAAATCCCAGCGATGGAAAGAGGTGGCAAACTGGCAACCCTCTGAGGGCAGCAAGCAAGCCCTTTGAGCTAGCCCAGAGGACCTCAAAGGGCTTTGGGATGAAAGTAGTAGTAAGCAGATCAAAGGGTCAGGAAAGGGAAACAGGCAGCACAGCCTTTAATGGGAATGGCTTCAGTGGCTGAATGCCAGCAGAATGGTGGAGAAATAGGAGACAGAGAAGAGGAAAGTTTGGACACCTGCTCAAGGCTACCCAAGAGCAGTCTGACAAGGAAAGATCAGTCCTACAAAGCTGCAAGGCCCAGCACCTCTTCTCTGCATTTGCCCTTGCAGTGAGGTGTGTGCAGAACAGGGAAACTAGCAACCAGCCCAGGCTACGCTGATGGACCCAAACATGGCTGCAGAGGAATGCTGGGAAGCAAAGGCATGCACAAGACATTAAGGCCGCAGTGGACATTTTGGAGATGATTACCAGGTTTTCAGTCTGTTGGCAAGGTTTCCAGACATGCAGTTTTCCTGTGAAGTCATCTGATAGACTCGCACTGGAGCCAGGACCTCACCATCTTCCATATAGGGAATCAAACCTTGTGTGACTCCTCTCTGCCCCCACCCCTTCGTTTCTAAATCTTGTTTAAAAATAGGATGTTTCTGAGTTCAGCCTGCCCTAGTGAAAACCATGGGAACGGTTGCTATCCAAAACAGCATTGACACGAACTGTGTACACCAAAAGACTGTAAAACTGGAGAGCCAAAACTTGGTGACCTCAGGAAAGGTAAAAATGGCTGCAAAAATGAACGCTTCACCATTCAAAGGTTTTGCTTCCTCAGCTGGTGCCAGCCAAAGAAGAAAAACACTTTTTAATTAATCAGCCCCCAAAGTCACTAAGTACACTAGTAAGAAGCTAGCTGAAGTTCTGACATCTTTGATTTCTGCTTCTTTCTTTTTTTTTGATGATCATACTACATTTCATTCCAAAAACATCGTCACCACGCAAAAGAGCAAAAGGCAGCAGTATTTGATTGGGTCCTTGAGTGTTTGGCTTACGTGCACTTCATGAGAAAGAAGTATGCAAACACGGGAACAGAGCCAGCACTTGCAAAATTCATGAGAAAAATGACAGTGTCTGCTTCTGCAAAAGCACTGGCTCTGATGCATTTCTGATTACACAGCCAGCCAACAGAAGATAGAAGCATTCAGGACCGCCACTTGTGCACAGCTGTCTTTCTGTTCTCCCTCCAGAGGCACAGGGCATCAGGTCTGGGCAGTTTCTCAGCCTCTGATGCTGTAAGATTGGATCAGGACAGATGAATAAGTTATATGAAGTCTACCTGTCAGTCAGATCCACCTTTTGGTGGATCCTATGAAGGGAAGAAGTCTGCAGGAAGGAGGGACCTGATGCAGTAGCTTTCAGTCTGCTATGGGAGAAAAAAAACCATTGCAAATTCTCCAATGAAAAAATTGAGGTTAAGTGCACTCATACAGGGAGATCTCCTCTCAGGATTTCACACTCCACCTGGCTTGGTGCAGGCCCACAGGTGGTGAGAGCCCTTGGCAGAATGAGTGCTCCCCACTCTCAACTCCTGATGCGTTGAGCAGAGTGGCCCTGCTGCCTTCCTACCCAAAGACCCCTGCAATGTTGCTGGGAGAAGCGGCAGAACACAGATCACCTTGGAGTCAGTTCTGAGCAGGCCGTGTTAAACAGAGCCCAGAACAAGAACCAGGAACTGAAAGGCCTACTCAAAATGAAAAACACTCTCAGAAGTGTTTAAAAATATATACAGCCCTAAAGCCTCGCATTATGTGACAACACGAAGAAAAGAAATTCCGTCCAGTAATAAGCTTTCTCTTCAAACACAGACTGAAACCCTGAATTTCTCAACTCAGTGTTTCCCTCTTGGATGTTATTTTGTGTTAAGAACATCCCTTAAACTAGGTGTGTTTCCATCAGGGCAAGAAGGAACTATTGCAGCTGGCTTAACCAATGGGCAGTTGTTGTGAAAATGCCTCCAATGGTGTAAGCATCCATTGAACGCTATTTTCTGGACGTTGCTGTGCTCAGATGCAGAGGTATTAGTGTTTTTTATCTCCCCTGCTAGCTGTGCTTGCCTCTCCACAAAAGATGGCCTAAACCCACCTGGTCAACACTTTGCTCCAGTTACAGCTAGAAAAAAGACATCTGAAAATGCCCCTGTGTGATGGAGGGTCTCACATCCCGAGAAAGGCCATTGCAAAATGTAAACAGTAAAGAACAGGGAACACTCGCTTGAGCATGTGGAAATCTATCCTCAGCTGATTCTTATAAAGCAAACAATCTAGATCACAAAGACTTTGCAAAACCAGTACATCCAAGGGACTGCAAATACCTGAAAATTGGAATAACATCTTGAGTAAACACGACTTTGATACCTTCTTATATTTTCCCTTGCTAGACATCAAAAGATTTTCTATATATGAATAAATCAGGAATTCACAGTTTCAGTAGTCCCCAGACAGATTGAAAGCCTGTTATACCAAACATTGGCAAGTTTAGAAAAGAATCTAGGGCTGGAGAAAATAATAAAAAAGCACTAGCAGCTTGGGAAAAACTATGGTGCGTTTTTTTTTTTAGGAGCTTCGGGAACAGCAGAAAATTAAAACTGGCTTAAGCATCTCATGTAATTCTCAGATAATGCATCTGGCCATGCACACCCTCCTGCTTTTCAGCAGGACTGGCTTTCAGCACTGGGCATTGCTGGGTAAGCATTTGTCCCTCTTATCTGTGGCTGCTTGAGTGACCTTAGAAATGGCACTTGGGATCACCTTGAACCCCTAAAAAGGGGACTGGGTACAGGCACTAAGCAAAACTGGTAAGTTCAATGCCTTGCCTTGACCCTTTCCTCAGTCCTGCTTCTCTCAGAGCACGTTTGGGCTCTCCCTGCCTGACGTGACATTTTCGCAGGTGTAAAGACCTCAGAAGCAGCTTGAGTAAACGTGGGGAGCAGCACTATTTCCCCACACCCTGCCTCTCCCCTGCAGTCACGGCTCAAGAGAAAGGCATGTGTCTGTCCATCACACGTACACCGTGTCTAACAGAACCCAGCCCGTCCAAGGGTTGCTCCCACCTTGCTGCTGAGGAGTGTGGTTTTTGGCCAACTTATAATTTTCTGGGCCTATTTACAGATAACCTCTGCTTGACTCACTCCATTTTTTTGACACCTTCTTTCTGGAGGTCCCCAAACTAGGCACAGTACTCCTGATACTACAGACATCAAGTACGGGGAGCCAGTTATTGCCCTGCTCCCATTACCTGGGTACAAGCTCAGCAGGAGAAATCACTTCTGAGGGCTAAAGGCGCATAGCTCCACAATGTCAAGGAGAATTTTGGCTCATCCAGAAAATGGAGTGAAAAAATGTAGATGAACACCACCTAGAATGTGCTTAGAGGTGCAGTTATTCTGAGAGATTGTTACTTCTCAAAGCTGATAATCTCTGCAGAAATCAGGGTGTTCCCGTGGACACCAAATCCCTGGGAATGTGTCCTGCAGGCAGGGGTTAGTCACTAGCAAAGATGCATCCAGGTGCTAGGTTTATGCTGGAATTACATTTGCATATTATCTATTTACGATCCCCTTTCTTTCCAATCTTATGAAATCTTCTTTTCTGAATCCCTAAGTGCTCACTGGAAAGTCCCTTCCTTACCGAGAGTGCCAGTCCTGGGGTCAAGGTGAAACCTATAGCTTTGTGGAGAGAGGGTGTCCTGCCATCCTCAGAAAAGGCAGAGAGAGGATGTGTTACCCACAGAAACCTTGAGAGGATTCAGAGTCCAAGAAGTGGGTGCCAACCAAACTCTCAGTACACCCTGAACGAAAACCACCACCAATAGGAAGGTGGTAGAAGGACCTTGAGGCGCTGGAGCATGTCCAAAGAAGGGCAGCACTAGAATGGGCTGCCCAGGGGGTGGTGGAGTCACCGTCCCTGGAGGTGTTCAAGAGCCATGGAGATGTGGCACTGAGGGACATGGCTCAGGGAGCATGGTGGGGTTGGGCTGGTGGTTGGACTCCATGATCTTGGAGGTCTTTTCCAATCTTAATGATTCTGTGGTGATGGGGTAAAAAAAAGTGTGCCATCACACTGGGTTTTGAGAAGGTGTCTCAGGTGGCAGCATCCCACCAGCTCTGTTTTCAGTCTCCTTTAGAGTAACGTTGGCTACTTTACAAGTGTGGTATTGACACAAAATTTGTTCCCGATGTGGCAGGCAAATGGGGATTGGTTTGGCATGATGCTGTCATACGAGGTCAGAGGCACCTGTGAAATAACGCAAGCCCCAAGCCACACACCGAGACAAGGCCACAATAACACTAGCTGCCAAACTCAGAAAGCCTTTGACTGCAGCATTATTACCTAAATTTAAGGGTAGCAGGACTGACTGAATTATTCATTGCAAGCAAACTCTCTGGCAAACCTTAGCTGTGCTAGCTGTTAACAGGCTGTGGGCAAACTGCCTTTCTGTTTACAGAGTTGTTTGTTATGCACAAGTGTATGACCTGCTCATGCAAAGCACAGCTCAGCCCAAGAGCTGCCTGCCAGCCCTTTGCTTCCGCAAGTCCCTGCTCCGCAGCCATGCTGTGTCTCAGGGCAGCGTGGTACCTGCAGTGCCAGCGCATCATCTCTGCGGGTAGCAGAGCGATGCAGCCCGCGGAGGAGGAGAGTTCTGCCTGTGAACTGTGTGGGTAGATTTCACTGTCCTTTCTCTTGCAGATGCTTATGCATGTGTTTGCTTGAATCCATTTTCCACTCTTTCTTGTTTTCCGCTGGAAGGTTATCCTCTTTCCCCAGTGGGGTTTTTACCTGTCTGGGGCAGCAGACTGGAGATGGTGCAGAGTCCCCTGTTAATGAAGTTCCCCTGCCACTGTCCTATTCACAGTGCTCCATTCCTTTCTGCCCTCAACAGTCTTGCAGCCATTTCCAAGTCTCCTGGCTGGTGTCACCAGCGCTGCAGTTGCAGCCCACTCAAAGCCTCACACTGCTCTTTTCACAGGCAGAGCTCTCTTATCAGCAACAGCAGCACAGAAAAACTACTTTCAGGCAAGAGGAAGGACAGGGCTGAAGGCAGCCCAGGAAGACTAGCTGCTCCAAACTTAGGTGTATTCTTGCACCTTTTCCCCTTGTTTTGGCACTTTTCGCATCAGAGGGACAGCTCTTTTCCCAGCCCCTTTCACCTACACTTGGCTATGGCAGTCTTGCAAGGCTGGGTTCAGTGTCCAGGACCCTGCTCCTCTTGCACTCACACAGCAGGGTCTTGCTCATGCAAGAAGTGCCTTTCCAAACCAGAGGAAAGCAGACAACAGTCCCAGGCTCTGAAGCTTCTGTGGGTTTCTGCACAAAAGTTTTTGCAGGCAGATGCTTCCCTGAGAGGCAATGACAACTAATGCTGTGAGCACCAGGACACAGCAACTCAAACACAGCATTTTGCTGTAAGAAACTGAAAAGCTGAACCTCTTCCATTCCAGCTCAGATACTCAACACCAAAAAAAAAAAAAAAAAAATCAATCAGTCTTTGCTCACTTCAGCAAATGCTTCAGGGATTTCTTCCCAGCTGTGAATCTGTTCAAGGCTGAAGATCAAAGGCTAAGCACCACAATCTGCCATTGAAGGCCGTGGCAAGTAACTGATTTGCCACGAAGATCATCTCCTCCGCCACCCCTATGCAAACAGGAAGCACAGCAGAAGGTGAGCCTATCCTTAACGATGCTATAGCAGCTGTTGCTATTCTTTTTCACTTAAATGCAGAAAAAGAAATTAAAAAAACATCAAAGAAACAAACCTTCAAATGAAACAAGATCTAGCTGTCTTCCTCCCATGCTTGCTGGAGGGCTCATGAGTGAGTAAAACCAAATAATGTTCTCATTGCCAAAGCCTTTGGTGTTCGTGAGATGATGCCTTGGCCTCAGCATTCCAACCCTCCTCCTAGCTACTTAAAGTCCCCATCTCTCTAGCAAAGAGTTTTTGGAAGCTAATACTCTGCACTGGTGAGCAGCACAGCTTCTTCCTTGCAGCTAAGCTATATTAAGAGGCAGCAAAGGCCGACGGGAGAAGTGCTGTAGGAGACACTTGTCTCTTGCTGTTAGGCTGCGTGGGCTGTGGGCTTGCTCCAGGGGCATCATTCCAGTGCCCACACACAGGTCTGAGCAATGGTGCCACTGGAGATATCTCAGGTCTCCAGTCTGGCCTCCAGCTTTTGCTTCAGAAGGCAAAAGGACTCCTGCAGGTCCCATATGGGATGTGTGAGCCTTGTGGAGACAGCTCAGGCACCACAGGGCACCAGACAGCTATGTTTAGATAACTACATCTTTCCTGTAGCATGCCTTACAGGTCTAATGCTGAAGATAGGGTGAATTATGTGTTGTTTGCGCCAAGTTCTTGAGGTAGGAAGAAATAAAGTGGAATTGGGGACAGGACTGAAGCCAGAACTAGTAATCTGTGGTAAATCCAGCAAGCAGGAACCATTTCTAATCAAGATGCATCTTTGTTTCCTTGAAAAAAATAACTTCCTAGTTGTCCTCGTTTGCCCACTATACTTTGCCTCAAAATACACACTTCCTCATGCCTCCTTGGGATATTCTGTAGACTACATCTGGAAAGACTCACGGACTCCTTTTCCACTCCAAGATCTGCTGTTTGAGGTTGCAGCCTGCAGGTTGGATCACCAATACTATCATGTAGACTCTCCACATCCTTTGAGCTTGCCCTTGTATTCATAGAGCCTGGAAGGATGGCTCTAAACACAGCCAGATTGCCCTCTGCATCAGGAGGGATCCCAGCAGTCCAGCAGGTCGTCGGTGTCTTAATGGTGTGCTAAAGTGATCCACAGACACTATTTGGCATCCTGAGGATTGGCTGCACACATGCTCCCAAGTCCACCACCTCTCACAGGAAACCAAAAGAAAATCAAACAGCATTTATCACCAAAGAATCATGGTGCAATATGCTAGTGCAACTGCTGGAGCCATTGACAGCTATCAGATCCCAGCAGGCTTTCAAAGTAAGACAGATTGCCACAGAAAACTAAAGAGTGGAGAACAGCATCAGATCTTTTAAAGTGGCAAAACCAAGCCATAACTGAAGGAGACAGCTGGAGAAGATTACTTGAAAAGCTGACTTTCCCCTAAAGACATCAAACCAAGAGAGAACACTTTGCATTCCATCACTGCCTATGCACTGATGGATCTCTGCAGCAACAACTGTAGCAAAGAGCAAGGTAAGATTTGTGATTTGATTTAAAAACATACTAACAAACAGCTTACACTCACGTATATTCACATATATAAATAATCACAAGTACCACGACACGTCTCCACATGGTCAGTCCAGAAGGCAAGCACCAAGGGCTCCTGCTCTCATCAGGATTACTTGCAGCGAGATGGAGGAAAAAGGCCATCAGCTATCTCCTCCTCCCGTCCTGAACTCCCAGGTTGTTAAACACCCACATGGTTTGAATGTACTTTCTGTAGCCATAGGAGCTTGCCATCATTAGGATCTTTTATCTTTCCATCCTGTGCTATCCTTAGGATATACTCACTGTTTTTTGTCTCCTTATCTCAGTGACAAACGTCTGCAAATGCATTCCCATCCTTTCCATTCCCATCTTCCAACCATCACCTTTTCACACCTTGAGACTTTATGTCTTGTTTTAGACTGCCCCTTGTTCATCCCATCTAGGTATTCTAAGATGCAGTCATAGGTGTGCTGTGATTTTGATGACCTGTTAACACACATACTGCCATCAGCTGTCATTCTTCTACATCTATGTCCTCCTTTCTGGTGCTCCCAAACCAATTCTCTCTCATTCCTTCTGTCTTCATACCTAGACAGCTTGCACTTCTTTAGCCTGTATGGTCTATGGTCTGCTTGTGATGCAATTTCCATTTCCAACCTCCTCTCACCTCAGCCTTCTGTTACCTTGTCATTACCTCCAAGTCTTGACCTTTTCTGATTGATGCCGCATCCTTGCATAAAGATCTTCTAAGGAAAATCGCACACAGACGGAATCAGCCAAGCGCAGAGTTGTTCATTCACTCTCAGCCAAATTGCTCCATTAAGCAATACAAAAATTCCCATGTCAATGTCAATCAGTACTCCAGAAAGTGGACAGCATTCTGGCTGGGGAACAGGGAGAAAGCATCTCAATTTTCTGCCTGAAAGGAAGCCAAATCTTAAGCTGTGACAACAACTCTATTTTCATCTTGAAAGAGCACCTTCTGAGGATCATTCATTTTGGAAGCCTTGACCCAACACTTGCAAGAACATCACCACCTCCCAGCCTAAGCTATGGAAGAAAACCTCCTGCTGATACACTGTTGTGTAGTGTCTATAATACAACTGACTTTGTCTGGGGAGCTGCCATGATCTCAGCCTAACAGCACTACACTAAAAGCGGCACCACTGCTGGGACTGTCCCACAAAAGCAGTCAGCGAGGCTGACCTGAGTCCTCCAGATCTCCACTGTGCCACACTCTAATGCTGTCAGGTTGTTTTCCTTTGCACGCAGCTATCACACCAATGTTTTGCTCCCAGCTCAGTCCATGTTTGCCACATGGTGATGTACTCAACAGCACAAAAGCGTTCTTTCCCACTACCACTATTTCTCTGAGCATTCCAGTTTTCAAGTCCTCCTCAAACTTTGTGTATATTTCTTCTCTCCCCAGCCCTTCAAATATCCAACTCTTAAAGTATTTTTAAAATTTATAAATGATTATTCTCCTTTTTCAAGGCCAAAGGAAGGACAGAGAAGTTTTCCATGCCCAAAGGCTAATGACAACCTGTCAGAAAAAAGGCATATGAGTGGGCATTGAACCTCGTCAAGCATTCCTCTCCTTCCTGCATAGGACCTCCCAGTGCAGCCCTACTGCAGAAGCAAATACCCACCACCACACCTCACTTCAGGATCAAAATATCCTCATCTTGGCCACATTTTTTAATCTCCAGTGATGACATCAGCCCAAGAAGAGATGTGCAAAGGATGGCAAGCAGGAATTGAAGCCCCATTCTGCCACAAATTTTTGCCATGACTGGCAGGGAAGGAAGCCAAGGGATTCTCCCTCTATTTATACTGTTGTCCCCACTGTTGGCATCTGTTGTACATTTGCAGCCTATAGGAACCACCCTGTCACACTGGACAAGGCAACAAACCCCTAATCTGCTAAGGTTTCTGCAAGACCTGCTCATAACAGTCAGGCTAGCAGCACGGAGGAGAGTTCAGCAGAGTACAGCTGCTTCCAGACACGGCTCACTACAAAATCCACACAGACAGGGTCAGGGAAGGGCTTTTCCATGCGAGCAAAACAAACAAGCATGAGGAGGGAGCCTGTAAATTCCAGAGAAAGCACCCCAAACAAGAAGAGTTTAAGAAGGGTCTGGAGGAGAAACATGCCAGCGTGGCCCTGCAGATTATCTGGGGAAACAAAGCAATGCACAGCTGAGAGAAAATGTTCCCAATGGTCTCAGGCACCCCAGTGCAGGGGCTCTGCAGGCACTGAAGTGATTCCCCGTGACACAGCACGAGGCTGCTGGATTTCTTGTTCAGCATTCCCATCTCAGATGCCCCTCACCTGCAGGGCTGGGTGGCTGCTGGAGGCTGTGAGGCATGCTGGCCTGTTCCATGGGTCTCCTCAGCAGGATGCAGCCTAACTTCCCAAACATGGCAAGAAACCACGTCACTAGTAAAGACCAACCAGCAACATTCAGAAATGGGGTTCTCTCAAGAGTGAAGCTGGCCTGAGAGCTTCATCTGTGGAAAACTGCTGGTGAACTAAGTTACAGCTATGTTATAACACTCTCTGTACATGGCACGAGGCCTGCTCTCTGAGCCGGCTGGTGGGACTAACCACTCAGGCCCCACGGGTAGCTACAGGCACGCACCAGGCCCACCCTGCCCAGCTCGGCTGCTAGGCATCACTTATCCCTTCTTTTCAGGTCTCTGTCATTTCACTCCACATCTGCACGACCCTAAGTTAATCACAAACATCCAAGATTAAGAAAGGGGGCACTTTGAGTGCTGGCTGATGTGCCTGACTACAAATTACATATAAAGCGCCTTCACCCTGCATGCAGAGTTCAGATACTTATCAAATTAAACAACGACTTATTATGAAATAAAGAAAGGGACATTCCACAGCAGGAAGACCTCCAATCCACACTGATTGCAGCCATGAGTAAAAACAGGTCACGACCAATTGCAGCGTTTCGCTCCACGTTTAGCTGTAAAGGTGTGTCATGTCACACGGCCATCCCAGAGCTGAGCACGAGCACTGATGAAGCAATTCCTGCTTATTGGGACATCTCCGGCTCACACAGGTCCATCTGGCTGTGTGTGCTCTTTGAAAAATCAACATAGCTAACACAGAGAACATGAAGCAGGTCAGAATCATCTACCAATGCAAGATCATTACTACCAGTCACTACAATTGGCAACAAAAACGATTAGTGAGAACTTGAGATAGTTTCCAAAACACACATCTGCAAACAGCATGACAATATTTACAAATAATTTGTGCAGTCACGATCACATTTTCCTTCATGCTTCAGGCTAAGACAAGTTAGGGCATTTGTGAAAGCCTGCCATGAAAGAGCAGAGCCTAGTGAAGCAAAATGTCCTCTGCTCATCTTACTCCCACCTCCGAGTGCAGCTGCACAGCATAGAAGGGTCATTAGGAAGCTGGCATCGTTCATGTCACACGACGAAAATATCGCATAAAAACCCCTCACTTGTAGCAATGAATACACTGCACACCATGTGCCATGTCCTGTGCAACAAAACTCATTCTGACAGTGGGATTCCTTCAAGTGACTCCTTCTTGCAGGGAGTGCTGCTATGCCCATTTCCAACAAAATGTGTAAACACCAATGGCAACCTTCCTATGAGACAAGCACCAGTTGCTGTGGACAAGCGGCTGGCTGTGACTTGCCCCTGCAGCCACGCTTTGTTGGGAGGTTCAGGGGAGGTTACAAACCACGCGATCTCTTCCTCCCCATGCAGCTAGCAACATTTATCCAGACAGCGCTGATGAGACAGAGGTTATTACTCTTTAACCTTTCTGAGAAACCTTTTTCCCCTCTCTAACACAACCCTATGATTCCGTGAATCCCGCAAATAAATGCAGATTAAGAAATCTACTTGAAAGTGTGTTCATGTTGAAATGTCTGTGGCTCCTGTGTTTAAAGTTTGCTGCTCTGTAGCAGCAGTAGAGTTGCTCAAGAGCAGCTCCTGAAATGTGAAATGAAAAAACTAACAAACGAAAACAAGGCCTCACACTACTATCAGCAGGATAATGTCTGCATGTTTTTTCGCCCTGCATAAAAAGAAGATTGTTTCTTACACAGCTGTCAATGAACTTTTCCAGCATGGGAGGACTCCTCTAACAGATGGAAGTACTCTCTATAGCAGAGATGCACCCAGCATGGTACTCCTCTGGACAAACAAATGACACCTGGAAACTTGGAAAAAGCGTTTGTCTGCAACACAAGCATCACTACTAAAATCACCATACCTCTTCATTATTATTTATTTACTCAAATCACAGAATCACAGAATATCCCAAGTTGAAAGGGGCCCACAAGGACCACAGAATCCAACTCCTGGCTCCACAAAGGACCCCCCAAAATTCAAACCATTTGTCAAACAATGTCTGAGAGCATTGTCCTTCATGTTCAGTATGGAAGCATCCAGGAAAATTTATCCTTTACTAACTTAGAAGTAGTACACCAGGCAAGGCTGATCAGGGGCCACACTAAGACTCAGGCCCCCACACTGGAAATCATGTTTTATAGAATGAAATCAGTACCCTACGTTTTAAAAGATACCAAATTATTTTAATAAAACTATTTACACAGCAAGTAAATAAACAAACTTCTCTTAAAAATCACAGAATCAAGTATTCTCTGATTCTGTGAAAATAAGTACAGTTTACAGTCTGATATTAATTCAAATTAGGTAAAAAAAAAAAAAAGTGTTTGGAATGATTCTACTAATTTCTGCAACTTTCTGATAAAAAACTACTCCAGTGGTAAAACAGAAAACAATCATTAACATTTAACCCTTATCTCAAAATATCATTTTGAAGTTATTTAACAAAAATAAACAACTCTGTACTTAAATGATGTAGAATTACAACAGTTCTTCACTCATGAAACCTAAGCCTTAATCTGTAAAAATAAGCTTTTCATTGGACTGTGAGCCTGGTTACAGACCTGCAAATAAAGTCAGCGAAGGTCTTGGACATTGCCAGTATCCTGAAGGGAGATTTACTGAGCTGGACACAGTTTTATCATAAAAACCTTCACCATGGTAATTCAGAGACAAAAGTTACCACAGTCCTTCACACGATTCCAGAAGAAAGAACACCATCTCTACAGTGAAAAGCTAATACATAATTTGTGCAAGATATGGGATGACAAATAAGTGGTATTGTCACAGTAAGTGTATCAAAGATTTCACCTTTCTGAAAATACATCCAAGTATTACTATAGGGGGAAAAAAAAAAAAAAGAGAAAATGTAAAGTTCAGCAAAACGCTACACATAGAACAAATATTTTAAAAAAAGAAAAAGAATGTCATTCTGAAGTAGCTGTTCCCGAAGTGTCCACAACTGTGACTGGAAAAGAAACTGCCTTCTTCCTACAAATGAAGCAACAATTGCTCAGTATTTCTCTTTCTTCCAAGAATTTAAAATAAAGTTTCCAGGGTACCACTGAACTGATTCAGAAGAACAAGAGGAGATAAGAGGAGTTTGGTTAGCCAAGCAGTGAATGTTCTGAAGAAATAAGGCTTTGTTATGAATTATTAGTTCTGTTTCCTGAATGTTGACAGAAAGAATGAATACAGGGATACGAAACTAACTTTTTTTTTTGATGAAGAACAATCAAAGTATATCACATTCTGCTTTACAGAACAGGCCGTTCTAATGCAGAGCTGATCACATTAAAGTACTTTGTAAGATCCCACTGAGAAAAAGTAAATGAACACTTCAGCCACATTTGAGTATGACGTTATCTGGGGCCTAGGAGGAAAGCAGAGGATGTTGTTAATAATTAGATGTGGCCTTCACTAATATTAACTACACTCATCTTCCAACACTAGATTTTCAGATAAAGGCACAGTTTCACAGTAGCAGAGGTAGAAGAAGGTACCAAAATAGTTAAGCAAGCCTGTAAGTATTTAAAACAAAATGAGAAGTTTCTAATCCATAACCATGTAACCTAGAATTTTGAACTTGTTTTGAACTTTTAATTTCATTTGTAAGTCAAAATAGCTGAGAAATGTCTGAATAGGCTGTCCTTCGTTTGATTTACCTTGAGCGTAGCAAGCATAGTAGATATCATCCTCAAAGTTAAGTCCGAAAGCAACTCCTCTTTTTAAAGACAAGTTAAAAAATTTACTGCCATACTGTATGAATGAAACTTTTATTCAGTATACAGCTATTTTATGTGAATGCAGAAAAGCATATCCCTGAAATTTAAAATCATAATAAAAATCACAGTACTTATCTACTGCTCTAGGACTGACGAACATGCTCCTATTTCTCTTAGACTTGGTAAAGAAAGAAATAAATTTATCAGCAGGAACCCCAGTGAGAGGCCAGTCTAGACAACTTGCATTTCAGTTCTTCCAACAATGTCCTGTTTCTATGCAGTGAATAATCAGGTGCTAGTATGGCAAAATGAATACACACCACCCCCAGGCTGGTGTGGAACAGTAGAGAGCAGGCCCAATCAACCTCTGCCTGTGTTTAAATTACCTGTCCTTAAAAGCTTACCACTTTGCCTGGATTCCACATGTCAATCTTATTGCTAGAAAAGGTGCAAACAACAACAAAATCAGTACATATATATAGACATATATATATAAGCTGTAAAACGAGGTTCAAAGAGCAAAAAGCTTCCACGCTCCTCTTTATTTCAGAGACCATTGGTTAGAGTGCTTTCAGATTCCGCACTGCAGACAGGTTTGCAGAGGTGGCCATTTGATCAGCTGTTCACAGTCTGTAGTGGGTATCTGAGAGCAGTTCCTAAAGCAGAACCCCTGAAGCGCTACTTTCTGTAGCGGGGCATCTGTGGAGCTGGGGCTCTCTCTAAGGGGGTTGAGGAGGAGACTGTCATAACCTGTCCTGCATGCATTTTCTCATTCACCCGCAGCTCACAGCCATCCTGCAGCATCCTTATAGCGATCCTTGCGATGTTTTTAGAGTCGTCGAGTCCACTGTGAGGTCTCCCATCATAGCTCATCCCCAGCTTTTCAAGCATGATCGTCAGCTTGGTCTGGTTCCTAGGAACCTGATGGAAAAAGTGAACCATATTTCAGAATTGCGTTCTGTAACACACTGCACTATAAATGGATGCAGATTTTAAGCACCACATGCTGCTTTCATGCTGCCTGTTGTTGGATCATTAATGCTTTAACTTCAAAGCAACTTTCTGAGGCAGACATTCATTTTTTTAAGCTTGTTTAGACTCAGGACTATCTCAAGAGCCTCTCACCATCACCAGCTCAAGGCGTGCCAGCACTGGCAATGGTGGAGGTCATGGTCCAGCTAGGTTCAACAAGCCTTATAAAAAAAGAAGAATCACTGAAGTGGCATAGTAGAGGGAATCAGTTGTGTGTTTTTTTGTTTATTTGTTTTTAATGCTAAGGGATTAAGAAACCTCAGGATCCTGATTCATACTGGCATCGAGTTTCTGAATGCTTCCAAACACCACAGGAAACAGAGTGGCAACGCCTACAGCCGCTCATGTCTACACAGACAACAAAGAGGCTTAGCTGACCTATCCGTGCAAAGTGCTAAACCAGGAAACACCCCAACTCCTTTCTCGAGTAACTATTAAACATGCATTTGTCCTCCAGAAAGGTCAACAAAAATCAAAAGGATATCAAAACTTCAGTTTGTTCTTTTTGTGGCGGTGGTTGCGGTGGGGGAAGAGGGCTGTTGTGTGGAGCCAGAAGTAGGGCTCGATGTTCTGTGTGGGTCCCTTCCAACTTGGGATTATGATTCTATGAGCATGGGACACTAATAGTTCCCAGATGTTGCACCACACTACTGCTAAATTTAATAGCTAGGCAGAACAGAGACAACACAGTTAACAAAACCTAGCAACACGCAACTCCTGCAATAACACCTACAAACCGGACAGGGGAGACACACCTGCAAGCTGTAGGGTACTCCACAGAAAAGCTACGACAGAGCCTTTGTCATTAATTTTGTCTATTAGCATTACTTAACAATGGATTCAATTGCGGGACAGCTAAACACAAGCACTAAATAACTATAAATGCTACAGAAGTTTGCATTCAAAAGAGAATTTCAAAAATTAAAAGAAACTGATTAATTCCAAGTTACAAACTTCATTGTCTTTGACAAAGCAGCACTCTCATTGCTGAACAGAGAAAGAAAAGGGATTGTCTGGTTTAAATCCCACAGGACTAACAAGACAGTTCTGTGTTTTAGTGTGTTTCCAACAGAAAAGGTCACACAGAAATGCTGTAATAACAGAGGAGTGAACCGAGTAACCATGTAATATTTGCCCAGCACAAAGTAAAGCTCTTATTAAATGTCAACCTCTTTTTTTTCGAGTTTAAATTTAATATGACAATCCCTTCAAGATGAGATTGTCAGCCAGGTTCAAATCACACTCAAATAAATGGTTTAGCTACACTGATTAGTAATCACTATAAAATGGGTTATTGGGGATTCTAATGATTTGACAGTGCAGGAAAGCAGCAATAAGGCCCAGTACTGAACCAGGTACTACTTTTCTCTGATTTGATGCAACTGTAGATATGTCCTGATTTTTTCCTGTCCCCACCACTCTGTCAACAGTAGGGATACCCAAGGGCAGTGACGCGACTTAGTTTTGTACTACATGAAAACAGGAAACAATAATTGCAAAAATCAACACAGAATCTTTCCAGTTGGACTACTCATAGATTCGATCTAAGAGCACCAGTATGACATTTTTAGACAGCTCTTCATGGAACAATAAACACTTGCCCTGATTCTTTACAATGTGATAAAAATCCAAATGCAGTAGATTATATGATTTTCAATTAGTGAAGTGAGATTTGGGGATGAAGAACATTGGAAAATTATGCCTCAGGCAACTAGATATAGTGCTATAATTTCATAAAACTCAAGTAATGATCACAAGTACAATAGGACACCTAGGACAAACTATGTTTTCCTGCAAGAGAAACAATAATCTGTACAAACCTTGTAGAAGTTCCCATACGATTTGCGAATATTGATCCACTTTTTGGCAAACGAAGGGTGCTTGATACGGCTGACACGGCACTGGATATTCAAGAACTTACTCATATCCCAAGACCTTAAAATATTGCAGAAGAAACAGAAAAACACCAGTAATGAATAACTCATACGCTCTCCGTTTTAACTATTGCACAGCTGAAGCACAAAAACGTCTTTTCTTTGGTGTCAGTAGAAGGAAAACAGCTTAGATTAGGAAAAACTGTCCATAGTCACAGAGTTTTTTTTATATCAATTGTTAATGATAGGGAAAACAAATAATGATGCAGGAAATATTTTCACTATGATAGTTTCGTATCCAATGTGGTTGAAACAAAAAAATAGCATGCCAACTTCCCCACCTACCACATCAACTCTAAGATAGTCAACACACTAGACATTTATACAGTCCTTGCAGAAGAAAAACGACACCTTAAATGTCCCTGATCACTCAGCATGCATACGTCTCTCTCTTTAACTAATGTTATTGAAACAAGACTGCACTTAGTTTTAGGAGAACCAGACCTTTATGGAAAGAAGATGACGTTATAACCCCACACACTTCTAGCCTTCATTCTTGATGGGAACCACTCCAACAAGTTTGCAAGCTTCAAGCTATAAGTAAAGCTGTTTTTCCCTCTCTTACAGCTGTCTACACAACCTCACTGCACCTGCTTTCCTTGAGGAACATCACTGAGGGGATTCCCCCAGAGAATTTCAGACATATTTTAAGCCCAGTAGTATAACTAGTCTTATACCAGTTTCGCCTTAGTGTTGTCTTTTTTAAAATTTTTTGTTGCTTCCAAAGACAGCAACATAATCACAGGTAAAAAGTTAGCCACATAGGATTGTTTACCAGAGTTCCCTAAATTACAATAATGCAATTCAATCTTTAATTAACTCCTCAGCTTTAAGGTGCACACCGAACTCCACTGTAAAACTCAAGTCTTGTGTGACAGCTTCTGAACTGCTCACACTGGTCACAGCCACATTTCAACAATAAAGGTTCTTTACCAGACAAGGCCTGTGATTTATAGACACTGTCCAAACCTTCAGGAATTCTGAGGAAAAAAACAGTCCAGTGGCCAAAAGAATTTTCCTACTTGGTAAACTGAATGAATGTGTAACACAACCTGTAAGTAATCCACCTCTTACGATACTCCTTCTCAAACCACTCATGTCATAGAGTAGAACATTCATCTGTGTTTTACTCGAGGAAAGCGTTAGGGAGCCACAGTAAGACTCCCCATGCTCTCGTTTTCACAAACTCCGGTTTTCATGCAGGGTTTCCTCTCTCTTTAGTTCAACAGTCATTGTAGCACAGTGCCTTGCTAACTCAGCCAAGTGCCAACACACACAGGAGGCAACACAACCACCACACCGGCCTCAGATTCAGGGGAGTGTGGGAGCTGGTTAGAACTGAAATTGCACAATGTTACATCCAGGTATTATGTGCAATATGAAAACTAGATGGAAACAGAGAATTACAAAAAGAAAGGATAAAAAGTCTAGCCACCATCGTCTAGTTGCATAATGAAACTTGGAAATGAAACAGTGCCATCTAGTGGAGACAAGGTTCACTTCAAGCTGTTCAGCATTCCTGACTTACCTAAAAGCTTAAAACTGGAATAAAAAAATTGTGACCTGGCAGTGTAGTGATTCACCTTTAACAATATTGTTCCAAAGATTAAACAGTATTTTGAAGTCCTAGAACATGCTGGAGGTTACATAAGGACATACCCATCTGTCAACATGCAATAGCTATACTTCGTTCCTAGTTCTCGCTGTTTCATCCAGTCTATGACATTCTGCAGAACTTGAGGGAATGTATCAGCTTTATCAACAATGTCCTGAGAGAATAAGAAAAGGGAAGAGCATGTTTTTAGAAAAACACAGCATGAAGCGTAAGAATTAAACTGGTATATAGGCACTTGCCAAATTACTTGCTGAATTGGCTTCACAATAATCTTTAGAAACAAACTACACATGAAAATAAACAGGTAAGAGGGCAGATTTTTCTAGACTGAAAAAGCACCACTAAAACACCACTAAAAGCCAGACCCCACATGGTACCTATAAAAGTAACCAGGTTAGTCACCCATTGAACTTGGATTAAAGCCTTTGAGCTTTATTCTCAGGCCCCTGCTCATGTCACTTGATCACAAGTCGTTGTCATCCTAATGCTCTTTAAACTCTTCAGAAGAAAAGTATCGGAAAACAAACTGATGCAATTCAAAAGCTGCTTTCCTTTGCTAATACTTAAGTTTCTTTGCACATTACTATAAAATGAATGTTTTTCCTTACAGCTCCTAAAAATACCTGAATGACCAACATGGTAAAACCAATTCTGGGTTAACAGTGGGAAGTGGAGGGGAAAAAGAAGGGTCACCAAATAAATCTTCCAGAAAAATTACAAAACAAGTCTGAAAACATCAATGCCACATCTCTTTTTTCTTAGTTTTTCCCCAAGTAAACACAAGCACAAATTACCTGAGTGATCCCTGTCAGACCTATACAGAATTGTGAAAGCTTGGGATTGATCTCTGGCTTCACGTATTGCTGAAATGTATCCTCCTGTGATAAAAGAGAATCAAACAGTTAGCAGCAGCACACTACGGAGCCTCCAAGACAACTTCTTTTGCTTGCCCATAGCTTAAAGGCAATACTTGGAGGCACACATGCAGCTACAATCTCATGTAGCACCACAGCGACTATTGGAAATCCTCCTCTTAAAACTTCCTGATAATTAATTGTACCATTAGTCAGAGGAATCTGCAATTCTGCCATTTCAGAGTCACAGGATTTCAGTTAGATAGCAGGTAAGTTTCTCCTAAAAGCAAGATGTGCAGGAATACAGCACTTATATGAGATTGCAAAATCTCCACAAAATATTTTTTAAACCAGATTAGACAGCTGCCAGTCTGTAAGGTACATTGATTGCAGAGACAGCCTAACCCACCGAGAAGCAGAGCTCATGGAACTCCACTTTCTAGAACTCTGCAATTAGTTTCCTCATTGCCTCACAGGGGACCACAGAATGTTCTAATTCTTGTACACGACAAATCCCCAAAGCCTTAGAAATAGCTTGTGAATCTAAAAGCAGGGAAAAGGGGGAAAAAAAAAAAAGAGAGACTGAGAAACTAAAGTTCTCTTGTATCAATCAGCAGAGAAAGTCAATGGCAGGGACGTGATTTATTCCAGCTTCATTCAGAACAAAAAGTTAGCTTTGTTTGTGTCTAAGAGGCACAGAGGATATTCCTTTTAAGGAAAAAAAAATATTTTTTAACAAAGTTTGGCATCCAGATAGAAACTAATCTAGACTTTCTGAAGCAAAGAAGTTATATCAAAGAACAGCACACTGACACATTAATTAGATCACTTACTATTTCCAGGGTATGTGTGTTTAGTAAGACAACAGGAAACTCAATTATTTCATGAATGAATTCAGGTGGGTTTCCTTCTTCACATGTTGCTTCAAAGTCAACAACGCAGATGTAGTCATAGTAGCTCTCTCCATTAATAGGTTCCTTCTGCATCAGTTTCTGTTTCTTATAATAGTTCTTCAGTCTCTTCTTCAGCACATCCTTCACTCCTCTAAAGAAATAAGGAAAGTAACCAAGATTATGCTCTCATTGATGAATTATTTCACTGTTGTACTATATTCAGCATTCACATGCTTCTCATTTATAACCTCACTTTGAGCATTAGCACTTGTGAAGTCTGAATTCAACATCGTGCCATTAACACTTCGTTATCTGGGATAACGTAGAGGCTGCAATACCTCAGACAACTGAGGCACATAGATAATATCAGTATAATATCAGGAGAGGCTCAGAAGCACAGTGCAGACAACCAGTGGCTCTTCAGAGCCATCTCTGGTTCAGCACACCTCAGCAGCCTCTGCTATTGCATAGCCCAAGTCTTTATAAACTGCTCATAGATAACATTTGGCCCTGGAAGCAGTACTGCTTCACCTGCCTCTCCTGCTGTCCCCTGCCTGAAGGGAGCGGTACTTGGAGTATTTCTGCATCAGTGGCACAGTTAATCCAGAAACCAGCTGAAATGCCCACGTTTAAAGTTTGTGTCAGTTTAAATTTTAACATGGCATTTGATTAACTTGATTAAAATAAAGTACTCTAGATTTCAGTCGTCGGAAAAACTTCCTGGTTTCACGTTTGTGACTAACACTCACTCTGGCAAGAGAATGGAATTACTGACTGCTTCTTTTTAACACGATTGTAATAGGCGAGTACAGGTGCCAGAACTGCTACGTACCAAACCAGAGATGAACAAACACAGGCAATTCACTCCTGGAAGTTATTTCTGAAAACACGTGTTTAAAATGAAATGAAATAGCTACTTGTAGCAAGTGATGCCCTTAGAAAAGCAGCCCACTGATCAACAAGGAAAAACTGGAACTAGACTATTAAGCCTGAGGCTGAGAACATCAGCCTCTTGTACAAACACCAACCACCTTTCTCATTCTGGTTTGTTATTCTAGCTTAATTCAATGGCAGTGTGAGATCCGACATAGAGGAAAAACACCTTTTTCCTGTCTAACTTATAAAAGAAGTTGAAAGAGGAGACATTCTGCCTTTGAAATAATCTCAGAGGAAAGGATGGTGTGTGGCTATCTGCCCCATTCCCTACACTGGAGGTGATGCTCCATTTGTTTACATGGGAGACCTGTTCTGATCAACTTAACTGAAATAGCTGAACATATGAACAAAAAAGCAACGAAGTCAAACTTAGCAAAAAAGAAAAAAAAAAAACCAAACCCAAGGACATTTAAAACTTTTGGCATTTGCAACTGAATAAAAAAATCCAAGTAGAAAACTAATAACCTTGGAGGAAGCCACAAATACGTCACTTGCTATTTTATTTTTACTTTATTTTAAGCTGGAATAACTGCTGAATAGCTGCACAAGTCCAACCTCTTTCACCATAAACTTTATCGGATAGTGGTAACTTCCATTTGTTTGCACTACCAGTTGAGACAGAACACATTTCTGAAATCATGGTAAGCAGTGTCACGCGCACTAATCCTACAACAAAAGCTCCACCTAGACTGCACGTAACCCAGCTGGTGTTTGGTGGCATGTCTCCGTTTCACTCTGTGGTGCGTTTAAGCCTTACAATAACCATCCCTCATGGCTCCACCATGCTCAGAGATGAACCGAAAGGCCCACAACTCAGCCTAACCTGGTGTCAAGTTTGAACTCTGCAAGCTTACTCCTCAGCTCGTCTCTGGTCATTCTGTTGATACAGCCATTGGTCATTGCAATCTCTTTGTAAACAGGATCGCTGAAGTCACTGGGACTGGAAGCTGGGTTTTTCCCATTCGTTTCTTGATCACTGATCCTGCAGTGCTGCTTACCCTGGAAGAAAGAAAAATCCAAAGGCTGGAAGGGAAGCTAGATCCTTCAAATTTATGCACAGTTTTGGTACCCAAACGGCTAAGAACCTCACACCACTTTGCTCATGGTTAGACTGAGCGACAGGCAAAGAAACCTGGCACTGAAGCCTGCTTAACGCACCACTGGCCTGCACGCTTTCACAGAAAAACAAAGGGCAGAGGAGAGGGATGCAGCGATGTGTCTGAAGTCATGCCAGGCCTAAGCGGCACAGCCAGGCACAGGCAGCCTGCTTTCTGCTGAAAGCTTACCTCTCTGGTACAGGCTGTCAATGTCCTGACAGACACAGAAGAGTTCTCTCATCATCTTAATTAACTGCTGCCCACGCTAAATGACTTCCCCGCGCGGTCGGGTGGGGAAAACCAACGCGGCGATGCGTTCTGAGAGCACCGAGGGCGCTCCATGGGGACGGCCATCCCCGGCCGCGCTCCGGCCCTGGCGGTCGGGACACTGCTGAGGCCGNAAGATGGAGCTGTGAGATCCCTCTGAGCCTCTCCTCACGGGAGAGCCGCTCCAGGCCCTGCAGCATCTTGCTGGCCCTGCGTCTCCGCTCTGCCTAGGCCTCTGAACCCAGCACTGCGGGTACAGCCGCGCCAGCACCGAGCAGAGGGGAAGGCTCAGTCCAAAGCCTCGTGCATGTCAAGACAGCAATCGCGGGCTGTACAATGTTAACGCTGGGTCCCAGGGTATTGCAACCACCAGCTGGATGCCAGCTGCAGCCACCACTTGTCTCCTGGGTCTCCCCAGGAGCTGAGATACCAGAGATGGGAGAGGAGGCTCAGGTAACTGTTGTTGGCATAGTGGCATTCACTGCTGCCTTCTGCTGGTGCCTCAGCGCTGCGTGCCACTCCTCCCTTAATAAATCTACATGTAACAGTGGAGAACACCACAAGTAGACTTTATGCCGTTACTGTTTTAGGAATTAGGAAGAATTTGGGGGAAAAGTGTGTAGATCCTTGTGACAAACTCCAAGTCTGAACCGTGGGTAGGGCATCTCGGGCCCAGTGCAGCTGGAGGACGGCAGGGCAGCATCCGCACATCCCTTTCCCGCTGGCCCTGTGGGAGAGCACACTTGGAAACTCACAAGGAAAGCCAAGCATGGCAGAGGCTAGGCACCAGGCTGATGGGGACCGATGTTGGCCAGACCCCGTGCAGGGGGTCCCCTGATAGGAGCCAATGGCCCTGACAGGTACAAAACACCTGTTCAGACACTGGTTCATTGTCACCTTTCAAAGGGAATCCCAGAGTCATAAGGAGGACATGTTGGGTGTCATTCTTTGTCCCTTCCATTCCAACTAAAACCTTCAAAAAAATGTGAAATAGGGAGTAAATCCATGTATTAGCTCTGAGGAAAGCCACCCAGGCAGAAATGCCACCCAGCTTTCTCTGCATTAGCCACCAGCACAGGCAGCAGCATCATTTCCTGGGAGCTTCAGCCAGGCCCCACCCCNCTAGCGGCCGGGGCGGGCTGCGGGGCGGGCTGCGGGGCGGGACGTGTGGTTATCTTTGTGTGTTCTCCGCTTGCGGAACGCGGCCTAAAGATGGAGCTGTGAGATCCCTCTGAGCCTCTCCTCACGGGAGAGCCGCTCCAGGCCCTGCAGCATCTTGCTGGCCCTGCGTCTCCGCTCTGCCTAGGCCTCTGAACCCAGCACTGCGGGTACAGCCGCGCCAGCACCGAGCAGAGGGGAAGGCTCAGTCCAAAGCCTCGTGCATGTCAAGACAGCAATCGCGGGCTGTACAATGTTAACGCTGGGTCCCAGGGTATTGCAACCACCAGCTGGATGCCAGCTGCAGCCACCACTTGTCTCCTGGGTCTCCCCAGGAGCTGAGATACCAGAGATGGGAGAGGAGGCTCAGGTAACTGTTGTTGGCATAGTGGCATTCACTGCTGCCTTCTGCTGGTGCCTCAGCGCTGCGTGCCACTCCTCCCTTAATAAATCTACATGTAACAGTGGAGAACACCACAAGTAGACTTTATGCCGTTACTGTTTTAGGAATTAGGAAGAATTTGGGGGAAAAGTGTGTAGATCCTTGTGACAAACTCCAAGTCTGAACCGTGGGTAGGGCATCTCGGGCCCAGTGCAGCTGGAGGACGGCAGGGCAGCATCCGCACATCCCTTTCCCGCTGGCCCTGTGGGAGAGCACACTTGGAAACTCACAAGGAAAGCCAAGCATGGCAGAGGCTAGGCACCAGGCTGATGGGGACCGATGTTGGCCAGACCCCGTGCAGGGGGTCCCCTGATAGGAGCCAATGGCCCTGACAGGTACAAAACACCTGTTCAGACACTGGTTCATTGTCACCTTTCAAAGGGAATCCCAGAGTCATAAGGAGGACATGTTGGGTGTCATTCTTTGTCCCTTCCATTCCAACTAAAACCTTCAAAAAAATGTGAAATAGGGAGTAAATCCATGTATTAGCTCTGAGGAAAGCCACCCAGGCAGAAATGCCACCCAGCTTTCTCTGCATTAGCCACCAGCACAGGCAGCAGCATCATTTCCTGGGAGCTTCAGCCAGGCCCCACCCCAGGCAGGCCTGGGCACATCCACCCAGGAAGCCAAAAATTGCTCCTCAACACCATTTGCAGCATCAAACCTACTGCAATAGCAATGGCTCCTGGAGGCTAGGCAGTGGCACACACGCTCCAAGGCCTTTTATCCCTAATTTTTTCTTTATTATTTATTTTTACGGTGCTGATTCTCTTGACCAACCCCTATGTCCTTTCTGTACATCAAAGAAGAGGAAACATCGCTATTGTTCTGGTGCTTGCAAGCAGCAAAGCAGGGCTGAAAGCCAGTGTTAGCAGCAAGGAGAGGGGATAGCGGGAGCAAAGATCACTGTTGCAGCATCACTCAGACAGGCTTAGTCATGCCCTCCCTGGCTGAACAGGGAGAACCTCAAACCAACACAGAGCTGCTCCCAGCACCAACCAGCTACCCCGTGGGGATTACAGGGCACCTGGGACCACGCAGCTTCCTGCTGGCTCTGTATCTACCTGCCTGTGCTTGCAGGAGAGAAGCAGGAACATGAGCTCCTGCACCACAGCTCCTCAGTTTGGGCTGGATGCAGGCACGCTGGCCCTCCTTGAGATGTCCCAAATCCAGCTGCGTGGCCCATCACACACTAGGGCTCCTCGTGGCTCTCATGGATTACTCCAGAAGCTGCCTCACCACCTGTAGTCCCCAAGCACCCCTGCACGTTAGGGCCAGCACTGCTGGCACTGCCACAAAAGGGAATGCAAATGTATCTGGACAGGATATTCCAACAAATGGTTTTATGCTTCCCTCTCACTAAAACAATAAATGAGAACAGCAGCCAGCTGACAGCTCCTTTCTCCCCGTAAAAGGCCACTCCAGCACTCTGATGAGTAACTCCCTACCATATTCAAAAAAATCAAAGCTGCAATTAGTCCCAGACCCCTCCAGAGGCAGGGCCCAGGAAAGCACTGGAATAGGAAAAACAAATCAAACAGCTACATTTCTCCTTGAGATTTAGATCACTTTTATTTTGTCATTTTGGCGAGGATGTGTGGGCAAGTGTGAGTGCGGTGCATGTACATCTGGGCATGCATGTGTGTGTGTGCGCAGAGTCCTGCCCAGGTACGTAGATTGTGTGAATACCTGCAATTACAGTTCATGAACTGAGCCACGAAGCGCATGGTGAGTGCTACGCTGAGGCCTTGCCTCTTGTTGTGCTTACTGCAGTGCAGCGTCTCCATCTCCCCAAGCTGCCCTTCCAAGGATGCCAGCCCAAGGTCCCAACCAAAGTGGGGGAGGAAGCTGAGCTCCAGCATCTGGCTCTGCAGGAGCGAGCTGGAGGGTTTCTGCCTCGCTTAGCGAGCTCCTAAATATCATCTGCAGTTCCCCCTAACAAAGCCACTTCTGTCCCTTTACAGCAAGGGATCCCTGCTGCTCTGACAAACTTTAACCAGGTCAGAGGAACAAAGGAGAGATGGGAACAGGACAGGGACCCCATGTAAGCTTTACTGCTATGGCACAGTCAAGCACACCTGAGGATGCTGCGAGGGAGAGGACCTGTGCTTCCACGGCCCCCAGTCTCTTCCCTTTGATTTCAGAGGCCACAAGGCAGGGTAAATCCTGATCTGGTCTCTTTTTCCGTTTTGCTTTAAAGCTGAATCCCCCAAACTCAGAGCAGAGACAGGATGCAGAAAGCGGACTAGTCAAATCCATCCTGGCCTCATAGGCTGAAACGCTTCCTCTTTCTCTAACCTTTTGCCTTCAGCACAGTTAAAGCAGAGGTGACCCATCCCCCAGGATCCTCTGCAATTTGTCAGAGGCCTCCAAGTACTCCTGAAAGCCCTAAGATGAGCTAGGTACCTCAACATACTTGTGTGCTGCTTTGGGACATGCCATTTCTTCTGTGTTACACAGACCCAGCAGAAGGCAAAGCTGCTATTGTGGGAGTTCCACTTGGACGGATGCAGGTTTGAATCCCACATTTTTCTTCCAAACGTAAAACGAGGTACTCTGGGACACGCTCCAGGTGCTGAGAGTCCTACAGCTCTGCTTCCAAACCTGTGTGCACCAGTTTCAGCAGGAAATCATCTGGTCAGCAAGCAAGAGGTCTGCAAACCAGTGAGCAAAACCAGTGCTTGGTCCTCTCAAGTGAAGCGAGCATCAAGTACCAGGAGATTCCCCTCCTCTTCCAAAGGGATTACAGTCACCACCAGCTCCATGGGGAGAAAACTGATGCCCCAGTCCTTTCTGCTCTCTTCATTATACACTTTCTCTAAAGTCTACAGGGTGCTCTGCAGAGGCCTTGGCCATTTCTAACAGTTCAATAACTCTCAGAACAGGGACAAGAGCAGAGTAGGAATGCATGCTCTGAACTGGATCTCTGCTCTCAGGGCAGCACCTTTAAGCTCTCTTTAAGTGAGGAAAAATGACAGATCCTTCAAACATACAGGACGTTCATCCCTGGGGCTCAGTGATGTTGTGTGGAATCTAAGAGACAGGAGCTCAGCAAAGGGATACCACGTGCAGAGGATTCCAGGACACATCCTTATAAGAGAGCAGCAGCAAAATCAAAAGGGCTAGCGGCCACTTGGCACAGTTCTCCTGTACAGATCACTCACTTGGCAGTTGCAAAGGGGAGACGTTTCTGAACTGCATAGAAAATTAAATGGCTTTTGCATATTAAAAAAATACGGATGAAAGCACAGTTACACCAGTTACTAAACAGTGGATGGATGAGCGATCCCAATTTCATAACAAACACACGTAACTGATCTCCACACTGCCATACTCCTTCAGTGCATGGAACAGGCTGGGTGCCTGCAAAGGCCAGGTAACACTGTGCTCCTGTTGAGATGGCAGCAGGGCTGCAGTACCAGGGAGCAGGCTGTAAGGTGTTAGCTCTGTCCTCTCGCTCCTTCAGCACTCCTGTATCCCACACCAGCTGGGTGCACTGGGAAGCAGGCCTCTTCCGTCTGGAGAAGGATTCCAGTTGGTGATGTCTTTGTGACGTGGATTCCACGCAACAACACAGCAACATATCACTGTTTTCTTCCTACAGAGGATGGAAAGAGAGGTGAGTAGCAGCAAAGAAAGCAAGAGAAGCCCTCGCAGCACGGGAGGTGACAGTAGAGAATGCTCTAACATAATTTCTAACGATACTGGACTGTCCATGTTTCACAGGCAGATAAACTTGGGATGAGGAAGTTTCCTAGCACTATTCTGAGCACCATTTGGAGAGATCTGACCTCCCTCCAGCCACCACAGGGAATTCCTAATGGGTTTAGCTATGGCAATAAAGAAGAACAATCACTAATGCTTCTCACTGCCAGAAGAAACGTTCCAAAGCCCACTGCTGGAGGTGAAAGGTCAACACATGAAGGCTGAGCCCAAGCTCTCTCCCGGCTGGAATGGTATTCCAAAGAGATACCAAGTTGACTGAGCTGCAAGCTTTTATTTGGCAGCTTTCCACACTGAAGGCTTTCTTCATTACACCTGGGCCCCATAATTTCCCACTAGAATGGACTCTCCTCTGCATTTCCCAACATCAAGCTCCTGCCAAAGGGTCCAGAAGCCAGGGGAATGTTACAGCAGGTCCCAACTTGCCTGCTCTTCCAACACATCCTTACCACTCCATGGCAGAGCATACGCAAACACACAAGATGGGAAACATTTCCCAGACTGCTTCTCCTCCTGCTCTGCAGGCCACAACCGAAGCCTGTTGTTTGGGACACAGCCTTGCACTGGAGTGACATTAAAGGAACCAATCCCCTTTCCCACAAAGCCTTGGCCAACTGCCACAAAACTCACTTGTCCAGGAACAAATCCAGGGAATTCCGCTACAGCTTATTTCAAGAGACTTTCCTCCAAGCAGGTCTGAATTAAATGGTACCAAGAACATTTTTACATTCATCATGAGATCCCAAGGGGTTTGAACACGCAATCAATGGGTCCACAGAATCCTATCCCCAGTGCTCTCCTTCTGGCCAGTGGCCCTGCCATCTGCAGTAATCGCTTTACTTCATGTCATGTCGTTGTCCCCAGCTTCCAGGTGACCGTGTCCACTCCAGCCATGAGACCTCCACCTGGGAGCTGTCCCTGCCCTGCGGCATCTCAGAGTCTCAAATTCCCACTGATCCCCATCAGCATGCAACTCCACAACTAGAGAGATGGGAGCACGGTAGAGCATCAGCCACATTCCTCCTGGTGGAAAACCTTTGGCACCAGTACTGATGATTTATCTGGAGAAGGAAAGGAGAGAGAAACAGTAATGAATGAAGAGCAGCAGGGTTCATAATGCTTGTGATTAATAACCTAAGAGACACAATTTTCTCTAGTCTGCTAAATACAGAGGGCGAGATTTTTAAAAATAAGACAGGCCTTTTTGAGAACACAAGTTTCCTGCCAGCAGAGTGACTGTGAAACTGGGACACGGCTGTTAGACACTGTAGAGGTCAGGCTGGAGGACGGGAGGACAAGCACACAGGCATGAACGTAACAGCACAGTATAACAAACACTGCAACCTGGGGTTAGAAACATGCTGTGCCAAGCACACACACAGGAGGACAAGCAGCATGAGCAGTTGTGGCCTGTAACTCAGGATCAGGGCATCTACCTTCTTTCCTGCCTCAGGTGGACACTTCAGGGTTGCCTTAACACAGAGTTCAACAGTCATCTATCACCCAAGCTGCTCTCAAGCAGGATGAGCTTATTTTGGGCTACTGAAGGGACAGAACAGCATCCAAAATTACTTTCAGATGCTAAAGTGAAAGCAACTGGCATCCACATACAGCACAGTGGCAGCCACCTGCAGGATATCCAGCTTGCTCCTCAAAGCTACCTGCCAAATTCCCTTGCACCACAAGGGATAGCAAGGACAAGTGCACAGCCCTACACCTGGAACAGGGCAGCCCCACGCACCACCACACACTTGAGGCCAGCTGGCTTGTAATCTGGTGGAGGACATGTCAAACACAAGCTAGCAGTGCGTCAACATAGTGGTGAAGGCCAAACTGAAGTAGAGGAAACTCTGATGGGACAGAAGGGAAAAAAAACTCTGACCAAGGATAGTGCGACTCAGTGGTGGTACCTCCATTCTTGGCAATCATCATCAACCCTCACCTATACAAGATTCCTGAGCAACCTGACCCAGCTATGAGTGTGGCTCTGCTTGGGGCAGGAGGTGGATAGAGACATCCAGAGATTCCTTTCTGCCTAAACTTATGCATGATGGTATTATCTATTTTCTGTCTGTCTTGCATCTGTCACAACTCAGTTCTGGGAACACCTCAACCCACTTTACTTTGACTCTCCTCCGAGCCTGCTGCCTACATCCACAAATAATTAGAACTGTCCCTGAGCTGTGGAACTGCTACCGGCCAAAAAATGCTTAGTGAGGACATATTTTACATAGGCTTTCTGGTGTGTACTGAGAGGAGTGGGGGCTGCTTTCAGGGCTCACTTGGAACAAGGGCTGATCACAGTAGGAGTGGGGGGGTAAACCAAGGCAACATTAACTCGCTCGCTGCCGTTCTTGGGACAGATGATCTCCGTCAGTCCCTCCGGTCTTGGCTGACTCAGCAGTTCTCCTGTGAATAAAGGAAGAGAATAAGAACAAGGCAAGTATTTGCTAGACATCCTCTTAGCCTGCCTTTCCCCCCCAGCAGACACCCACGATCAATGGAAGTGAGCGATGCACAAGAACTCCCTGGTCCCACAACCCCAGCAGGTCTCATCCACGTAACCATGGTGAATGTCCTGGTGATTTCAGCCTGGAGACACGCTGCTCCACAGAAAAGTAACATCTGCCATCTTTCCTGTGTCTGCTTTGAATCATTGCACAGACCTGAGAGCTCCTCAGGGATTCATAGCATCTAGATGGAGCCTAATGAGATGGAGGATTTTAGGAGTGGGTGTTTTAATTCGGCTTTGGGGGCAGATGGGATCCAGAAATCTACCTTCAATCTGCATGCAAGGGAAGAAGCTGACCTGTAGCATCAGCAGCATAATTAGTAGACAGATCAAGCTACAGATACAAGTCTTATTATTCATCTTTGCATACGACGACCATCCACACCCACAAAAAAGCATCTGTCCTTCAGTTCAAGCAGAAGGTTGCTACAAGGACCCTGTCAAGACCACCTTCTTCGGTGAACGCCAGAAAGCAGATGGCTTGAAAGCAATGGCAGACATTATTTTTTATATCACTTCAGTATTTTTCCTCTAAGAAAGTCTAAGGAGGACCTCAAACTACCGTGCTTGACATTTTTTAAACCCTTATATATCTCCTGTTCTATTCCCAAGCAACCCTAACCATTTTGCTTGTCTAGCTGTTGGTTCCAGTACTAAAGATTCTGAGCTGTTGCTCTTGGAGCTGCCCAGGAGCTGGAGAGATCCCGCTGTCCTGCCACAGCTGAGCAGCCACAGCGTGCCTCCTTCAGCTGCCAGAATATTCAAAAGCACATAAAAATAGGCAAGAGGATTCCCCTCTCCCCAGGCACACTTGCCACAGCTGCTGTGGGACTGCTATCGCTTCCTGCCAGGGCTCTGGCCACCCTATACCCTGCTGAGCACACGCATCCCAGCTCCTGGCTGTCAGCTGCTCCCTCATGGAGGCGATACCAGCCCTGGGAGTCAGGAGCAGCAAGGGTTCCTCACAGCACGTTATTCCTCTGCTGAACAAGCTGCGTCAGCTCTCCTGTCCCAGTGCCAAGCTGGCACCCTTGCAGCACATAGTCCAGGGCAGAACACAGATCCTTGGACTCCCCTATGGTAAAATGCGCTTGCAACAAACCATTCTGCTGTTCAACAAAGAACAGCACAAAAATGCCTCCCAGTGTCTAAGCCTTGATTGCCAGGTACCCCTGGAAAAACAGAAGAAAAATCAGGCTTCCAAGAACGACTGCCCAGCCTGTGCAGGGTAGCACACCAGCAGTCAGCCCCCTGTTCCTGAAGCCCCCCAAATGCCACTCTCCTTCTCTTCTCTCCACACTGGTTCTTCTCCCACTTTCATGAAAAATCAGATCTGAAAAACCTGAACCTTCCCAAAAGGTTCAGGAGACATCACTCGGTGTTGTCAAAGCATCAAGGAGGGTTTGGCAGGGAACAAATGCATGCCCCGTTCCTCCTGACAGAGATCCCACCTTTGGGACCAGCAGATCTGGTTTAGCCCCCAGTCTGGAACCTGAAACCACATTTGGTTTGACTGCCTTCCTCTCACACCCACACTCAAACCTGAAGTAGCAGAGCAGCTTTAAAGCCACCCAGACACGTTTCCCAAAACAGAAGAATCGTGACAGTATTTGCAATTCAAAGTTGAAGCTACGAGGCAGCGTCCCCACTTACGTGAGCTGTTGCGCATGGGAAGCAGTGACGCATCTCACCAAGTACATACACCACAGCGCTCTGCATCCTGGTGACTCCCAGGTTTCCAGCCCCAGGTAGACTTCCCAGATGCAACATTGCTAACAGCACTGAAAACACCAGCTCTGAAAGATGAGTCATGAGATCAGTGCACCATTATGAGCTTTACAGGCAGGGCTAATATCCATTAGGTCTTAAACCAGAAGAGTGAAGTAAGACTGGTCTGTCCGCTTCGGCCTTTCATTCCCATTTCCATCTCCCCACTTCAGGAGTCCTTAGAGGGAGATTTCTCTTGCAGAAGAGATTGCTACAGGGTAAAATAGATGTCTTGTTTGCAGGCAACCCCTCTCCATACAGCTCTTCAGTCAAGTGTCCCTTTCTTTGCAGCCTGACCTTGCCCTGTAGATTGCCACTGTGGTCACTGTGCCTGGCGCAGCCCATGCCCGCAGCACTCACTCTGCCCCTACATTCAGACAAAATACAGCCAGTCTGTATTTTGATAGCACATTCCTTCATAAGCGTGTCAAATTTTATTGGAAACCTCAGCTCTGCCTCTCCCCTCTGAAAGGCTGCCCTGCAATAGCACACACACAGACTTGTGCTGGATCCCCGGGCCAGGCCAATGCCTGCAGACAGGTGAGGATGACTGCCTGCACAGAGAGCAATCATCACACAAGGAAGACACTTCCATCACTGTATTTTGCTTTCCTGCATTCTAGGTGTACAGCTTTTGGTCAGATGCAGAGTCACACCCTTTATTCCTTCTGTTTTTGAGTTGTGATTTGGGGTGGGATGCCTTTCTCAGAGCCGTTGCCAGCAATCAGACCATGCATGCTGCAGAGCACACTTTGCTGGCCTATAAGAAATCCCCGTAAAATGTCAGATACCCGTGACAAATCAGAGGGTTCAGAGGAAAGCTGACACTAAGAAAAGCAAGTACTTGCAGCAGCGTTCGGTTGTTCCATGCTGGCAGCCAGACAAGCCCAGCTGTAAGCCTACTTGGCTGTCTAACAGACTCAAGGGTTTTGCATAAAGGGAGGAAAATCCCACCCAGGTCTTTTGTCTTCTGTTGGGCTTTCTACACAGCTCCCACTGCTACGGGTGTGCTAGGTGGCACAAGGTTCCCTGTTCACCTGTCAGTAATCGACAGCAAGGGTACAGAGCTGAGAGACTTTGCAGCAGCCTGCCATGCCATCGCCTTTCTCTTGGAGCTGTCAGGAGAACATATTTGCACACCATCAGCCTGCTGGTACTTCTCATTTCCATGATGTCAGTCAGGATCCAGGACAACAAGCAAGCAGTGGACTAGCAGGATCCTGGCCCTGGCTATGTGTTGCTGCTCACATCCTTCTCCCTCCTTCAGCCTCCTTGGGACCTTGATATCATGCTTCACAAAAGGGGCATGAAACTTGTTCCTACACCCTGTTCTGCCTCACCACTGCCCCCTCACTCCGTCCCATGCCCCAGACTGCTCCAACCATACACTTGCTCCATGCTTTTGTAGCCTCGCTGCTCTCATACCCAAATCTCACTCTGCCTTTGTGCAGAAGGCCTTCAGCCACGAGGGTGGCAGGGGATTCTGGGTCATGCCTTCAGAAAAGCTTCGAATAAAACACTTCAACAGTGTCTGCAGGCCAAAGCCCATCCAAAAGCAGCCAGACAGCAGGGTTCACTGGAGAGCCCCAGGTCCTGGGACACCCCAAGAGGCACTCTGGCCTCACATGCAGTCCTACACCCTTCATCCACAGAACTGCAAAGAAGTTGCACTGGAGAAGCTGTAGCTCCTCTGTCTGGCTATTAGTTGCCTGGGGTTCAGCATCTGGAACACTTACACATTTTACCAAACCTATCACAGGATCAGCTGAATAGCCATGCGCACAATTTCCCCCTCTGCTGTAAGCCCAGGCAATACACTCACATGCTGGGACTTTGCAGACAGCTCCCCAGAGAATGAGAAATCCGTGAGGCATCTTGGCAGCAGGAAGGGGAAAGAGATGGTGTCTTATAACAAGCCTGCTTCTACTCCATGCCATTTTAATCTTGTCTCCACCACTCTCGGCTTGATGAAATGAATAAGCTGCTTCCTGCAAACACTGCTGCACAGTATGCATAAACTTATTCTCAAGGATTGCAGGCTAAAAAGCACTGCTCTCTATTGGTATGAATTTTTAATATGTGCCTCAAAGCACTGTCTACATCTCACGCACAAAAATAGAAAGTTAGAACACTGCACTGTCCTTCTGTCCTAGTTTCTAACAGAAGCTACACGTCTCGTAGTGTCTAGTATGAATTTATCTTGTACCTCCGAGATACTGATAACATCCTGGCAGTGTTGAGCGGAGCCGAGGACATAACTCACTTCCGCATTCCTCTGCCAGTGAAATAGTTAAGGGGGGCATAAGGAGNCCTTCATTTATTTCCAGGGCCCTGCACAACCTTATCTACCGGTGGAGCTGGCCCTGCTTGGAGCAAGGGCGTTGGACAGAGACCTCTAAGTGAGGACTTCATTATCTTCTCCCTTGAGCTGCAAACACAAGAAAAATAAAGAGGCTGAAGCCAGAGAGATCACAAAAGGGAGTAGAGCAGGAGAAAACCCTTGTCATGAACAGAAAGTTTCACACTACAGCCCTGATTACAGAAGCTTAAAACAAACACAAAATCAAAACCAACCCCAGCCTGTGAAAGTGCCACCCATCAGGTAAAGCACGTGCTCAGGAACAAACCACCCTGGGATTAAATACAGTTAAAATGAAAGGGAAGGCTTGAAAACAAAAAGCAAAGCTTGCTCTGAAAACACAGCCAGGGGATTGCAGGCCAGCCACAAGGCAAAGGACCAGCCTGTCAAGGTGTGTCCCCGAGAGCACAAGCTGAGAGCACAGAGAAAAAGGCACAGAGAGCAAGGGAGAGGGTTAAGCTTTCAGAAATACACAAAAGGAACTGATGTCAATTTGCCACTTCTCCTTTGAAGGGTCCAAGTCTGTAAACACAAACAGTGAGGCCTTCCTGAACACGAGCAGCATCCTGTGGATGCTGCAGGCCAGCCAACATGCTGGCAAGCTTCCTCCCTCTGGCACTCACAGCACTTGGGCTGCCCTCAGCCAGCACCAGAGTTCCTGGCCTCACTGCTGCGTCTGTGGACATGTGCATGGTTCACCTTGAGTATCTCCCCCCAGCTGGCTGCACGGGATGGTGCTTGATCATTGCTCAGATGACAGAAACTTGAACCAATCTCCGTGGCAGATCTCTGGAAACGGGCAGAAGCGCTTTCCAGCTGGTCTATGTAACCACTGGGACTTGAAGCCACCAAACACCAGGCTGGAAAACCCCAGGGAGGTTAAATACCCTCCTCTTTTTCCAATTCCTGACAGTCAGCTAGTGCTTAACCCCTCGCTGTCACAGCACAAGAGGGCACTGACACAACTCAATAGTTGAAAAGCTCTGGAGAAGTGTGTGGCACTGGATTGAGAGTACCTCTGGGTGGAGAACTTGGGTGAAAGGCATTTCTGATGCTCAACTCAGCAGCCGAAGGAGGGAAATTATTCAAAATGTCCATTTGCCTCTCATTTACATCTCAGTAGTTTCCCTGACATGAGTTATTTGAGCTCATCTCTTACTAATGCTTCAGTACAAAGCTTCCAAGCATAAAATCTGGAAATCTTTATGTTTGTCTCAAAACATCATTTAATAACATTATTCTCAGGCCCACATAATTATATTTAGAACTGAAATTCAATTGAAAACAAAAAGCTGCATTTCCAAAACCAGACAATTCAGTACTTCCCATCCCCATACTCATGAAGCAGAAGGGAGACAGCAGTAGTAAACCATCAAAATAACTCCATCAGGATAGGTCTCGGGAGAAGTCATGAAGGTTTGAGCCCTTCTATCTCCTTCTGAAGGTGTGAAGCATGGAGCTATGAAAATACAGGATGGCAGACACCTACTGAAGGCCTAAGCCAGGGCAGGTAGCTGTGAGTGTGGCTCCAGACACAGGAACAACTCTCTCCTTTCTCTGCAGCTCATGGCACACTGGGAACACAGAGCATTAATGGAGTTGTGCTGTCATCTCAGTTAACAGATGGGCCAGAAGGAGAGGAGGCTGTGATTTCTGATATAAATGTGATGCCCTTTCTCTGCTCTGTCCTGCCAAACGACATCTATTTCAGATGGTATTTCAGCATGAGTAGCCTCCCCAGTCCAGCTTCACCATCCCCTGTCCTGCCAGGCACTCAATCTTTGTGTTGAGCAGTGCAATGGGGCATGTGGAAGCAAACCGCCCCTGCTCACGGGAGCAGACGCTGGAGAAAGGAGGTGGCCACAGGGGACAAATAAACAGGACAGTAAAAAAGGCTCAGGAAAATGAGAGTGGGCACTGGGGAGAATTGAAAACAGAAAATGAAGAATCCTCCAAATTGCTGAATATTTTGCTGCCCTTCTAATATCTGCCCTAAAAAGCAACCTGGAATCAGCAGGCTGCAACACAGCGCTTCCAGATGACTGCAATACAAAGCCATGAAAAATTGATTTGCCTCATTAACATTTTAGGACCTTATTAGCTGGAACGAAATTGACTGTCAAGGCATTTTAAGGGCAAGTCATAGCATAACAAGCTCAGTGCAAATTATCCTCATCCCAAAATAGAAAGAGGTCTGTCACTGAGTAACCAAGCCCAGAATCTACCTTTTGGTTATTTTTAATTCCACCTCTTCAATCGTATCTGAGCACTTTCTCATCCTGCCAAGGCAGGGATAGAAATCTGCAGGCATCCCCAGACTGTCTGCTCTCACCCCGTTACAGCGGGGCTGCACGCAGAGCAGCCACCTGAATACCAGCCAGCACAGCTTCAGCCAGCACAAATGGACAATTTCTTCCAGCTATGAGTCTACCTTTTGACAAAAGTAATCCCAAAGCTATTATGCTCCCATCACAGAAGAGATGCTGAGCTTTCTCCTTCATCCAGATGATTAATATGTGGCAGGTCTCACTGAAGGGAAAAAAGGAGTCTAAAAGAAAGCCCTCGAAGCCATTACTTTGATGAGCAAAGCTAAGAGGCAATGCTCTCCTAGGTTCGCGGGGAGTGCCCAGGACTGGTCAGCATTCTGCTAGCTCTGGCTCTCTGGGTTTGGGTCGTAACACGCTAAAAGCTGGCAAAGTGAACAGCCAGCTCCTGGAAGGGCCCCAGGAGATGAGGAGCTTACCAGACTCTGTCCTGTGGACGGCTATCAACTGATAAGGCAGGAGCAAGTCCCAGTCTGACCACCTGCTAAGTGTAGAGGAGAATTAGGTAAACATATAAGACACTCTCCCTGGGCAGAAGATGGCCAAAGGCCCAGAGAACACCTGGGACAAGTTTTCCACTCTGCTGGCTTGCTCATTGCCCACAGGCTGCCCACATGTGCCACAGCAAAGGGAGAATCCTGGCAGCATAGTCTCCCTTCTGGAAAAAGTGTTCAGCAAAGTCCAGCTGCAGAGTGAAACACGTACAGTTTTCCTTGCAGTAGTCTTTTACATTCTACCGTAACAACTTTTTATTTATTTATTAAGTTTACTTGCCTTTTGCCAGACAAGAAGAAGAAAGAACTAAAACACACATGCAAAACGTGTGTGTACCTGTGCTGCCCAACAGTTTTTCATGAGACGAAATAACCATCTCCCAGATAAAGGTAACCCGGCTCCATTGGCTGCTTTTGTTGCCTGAGGGCCATTCCAGGGCTTCAGTGTGTTCTGTAACTTGAATTGGAGGGAGCTGTTTTATCAAACTTGCATGGCAAGTATTCACTTCCAGAGCATTTAAGGTGAGACGCATGCACAATATTCCTCTGCAAAGCTATTTTGGTCACTCTCCCTGCACACCATTCATCAGAAGAAACAGGGAGCCTGCTCAAGCAAAGGAAAAAACGCGTTCGACATCATCAACTGATCTAAGGAGCAAGGTCTAATAATCCTAAATCCCATTCAGGCTTACATCAAATAGGTATTTTACCTGTTAATCAAACCAACTAAAACTCATCCCTTAAAGATGAAAGAGTAAAGCCCCACTTCAAGCTATTAAGAAACCACTTTACTTTGGAATTTGATCTGTGCACATACATCATAGAATCTATTGTAGACTTGTGCTCAAGCAAAATGTCCTCCTGCTGCTTTTCTTACAAAGTCACCCAGTTTCTCCTAGTTAATAACTCACACCACGCTGCATACTGACCACAGGTATGGCTTCAGCTGAGTAGGTACCATTTGATTTAAACTATTTCTGTTATTAACAAAGTTGATGGTTTTGAAGTCCAAGTGAGCTGCTAGATTTGCACTGCTCAATGATCAAGAACAAAGCTCTGTCTGTCCTTTTACTATTAAGAGCTTTACAAGATCTTTTCTACTTGTCCTCTTTTCCAGAAGGGATGAGAACTAATCTATTAAATCTTTTTCCCCTCTTTTTTTTTTTCAGTGAAACCCCAGTACTTCCAAACACTTAACCATTCTTCTCTGAACCTTCTTGTTCCCTAATATCAAATAGGTGACAACTAACAGTTATAAATCAAGGCAATAAGTAGCTTTTGCTTACAAACACATTTTCCCCAAGGGAAATTGCTTATTTATGGACTTAGCATTATAGATTGTTTTACTACCTCTGCTGAAAGCAATTCTTGGCCCTTTTATTCTGCCTTCCAAAACGAGAAGTCATGTGAGTTCAGAAACAATGGCTTTGCTACTTCACACCTGCAGAGTTCATCACCTGCTAAATGCCATCTGGTCTTGGATTCTCGAGGCTCCAAAACAAACTGCAGCATCCTTCTTTGCTGCTTAAAAACCACCTCTCCCACAGCAGCCACTTTTTCCACTGAACCAGGAGGGAGCCCTGGGGGCTATAAGGAACTCTCAGAGAAATATTTCACTCCTCCAGCATCTCCTTTATCACCCTGCACCTACCCTGGGGGCTGTGTGCTCTGGGACAGGGAGAAAACAAACTTCAGGGTTCCTCAGAAACCATGAGTTATCTTAGTGCACTTTCCATAAAGCAACAGTACAGTCAAAGTAACACAAACACACACAGTATTGTTTTAAGAAAAGCAAAGAGCAACCCCTCTTGGCTTTTCTTCCAAAAGAGAGGGCTCAAAGAGGGGGAGCATAAGCCAGACAAGATCAGAATGAACCTTTCTTTCCCTCTAACATCCACGAAAGTGTACTCCATAAGGGAAAAACACAGAGAAAAATAGTCACATCACATGTTCCTATATATGCACCTAAGCATTTTGCGAGCTTAGTGCTAATGGAAATGTACCCCATGTTTTTGGGCTTTCCCAGCATCTGCCTGGCAGCCAGAGGCACCCATGCCCCTTCTCCATGATCTTGTTCCCTCCCATCTCTCAGCCTCCTGCATTTTTCTTAAACACACAATCCAGGAGAACAGCCCTCCAAGCAAGGCAAGGCTTTATTAAAAATGACTGCCAAATAAAAATGAGTTTTAAATCCTTTTGTAACGATGACCGGATTAACTGCATCACGCTGCGTTACACAATGGGGGATAAAGCAGCAAGCAGCAGAAGTGCCGCAGCTCCGCGGGCAGCTCCCAGCCCAGCGGGCAGCTCCCAGCCCAGCACTCACCTGCACTGCTCAGATGGCCACAGAAGCAGAACCATGTGCAAGGCTCGCAGAGAGGAGGCTGTTTTGTGACACAGCTTTCTATCAGAGGTGCTGTTTCAGAGCAACACTGTGGCTGCTGGCTTTTAAAGGGAGCACATTTCAGCATACGTGAGGTGCAGAGCCAAAAATCCCAGCCCTGCTCTCAGAGCCAGCCCACCGTGTTACCCAAAGCTGAGCATCAGGCATCTCCTCCCTTCACACCTGGCTCAGCCCACAGGTTTTTTAGTTGTTAAAAATCAGCTCCATGTGTGAATCACTAACTTGGAGCATTGTGGTGTTTGGCAACCTTTTCTTAACATGGTGTTCAGCTTCACTGCAGGCACTCCAAAGTGTGCATGTCTGCATGAACATTATGTGCCAGGCTCTCTTTTTGCTGTAGATGAAAGACGTGATTTATTTTAAAGTACAAGGAACAAGTTAAAAATAACAAGAAGCTTCAAAAGCCTCATAGCAGCTTCTGCTACTAAAAGAAGTTAGAGAGAGCTACTTTTTTCAAGACCCAAAGGAAGGCTCCCAGTTTCCTTTCATCCAGAAAACTCTTTGACTGTGCCTTTGAAGGACAGATGCACTGCTTGAGAAGAGACCCACATAAGATTCAATTCCTGATCATTTATTTCAACATCTTTTTCTAGGAGGTTCCAAGCTAACCACAGCAGCCATTTGCCCACACAAGCATCTGTTAAGATCTTCCCAAATTCCAACTATGATCTCCTTAGAGTTTGAAGGACTCCCTCTGGGCACATGCATGTTGCTCTGGGAAATGACAAGCTTCTCACTTAGCAAAGCTGGCATGAAAACATCACTGATTCAAGGTCACATGCTTCATCAGTATGAGCGAGACTCCCTGCCCCAAAGCCCTCCATAGTACAAACTCAGGTGCAGAACACTGACCAGACCTGTCAATGAGGTCAAAGCACACGGGTTTCATTCTCCATGTAATGCTCTGGCACTGTCATGGAATTGAGATATCAAAGTTTCAGCTCCATTTTCACTGACACTTTCTGCACAACTGGATGCTACAAGCTTAAAAGAACTGCCAAGACCTCACACTGGGGCACACTTGTGCTACTTTACAGGAATGGATTTCTCCTTTCTAAGACAAACCAGAATAGATGTGAAGCTGTTCCACAGTAAAAATGACAGTGACTAAAAAGTGTTACATTGTATCACAAGAAAGAAAAGCTCCTTTTGATCAATTCCCTAAACTTAGCCACTTTGATAAACCTGAGTCATTTGGCCACGAGAGTTTTCCATGCCCAGTGTGGTGCATGTATCATTATCTGAAATGAGTGTCAGAATCTCACTCAGACAAAGAAATTCTGTTCAGAAGGAAGACCCAGGAGCTGAAACTCACCCGGTTGCATAACGCGCTGAGGCAGGGCTGCTGCTGGCTGCAGGCTGCCTGCTTTGGAAACACGCTCTGCTTCGGCACATGCAGCACCGGCCGGCAGCTCTGCCAGGGAGCACAACGGCATGCAATGGGCAGTAAGGCACACCCATGCGAAACTCTCCGTCTCTTCCTCTCCCTGCTGCAGCACAAATTGCTCTTTAAAATCAGTTTGGGTCCAGGAACTGTTCCCCGTTGAGCAATGGCACTGCACAGCTTTTGCTCTGTCTGACACCAGGTTGTCTGGATTTGCAATTTCCCATGCCCTTGGGCAACTCCTGGGTGTGCATGCCATCTGCAAGGTACCATCCACCTACATATTCAACGCGTGCCAGCAGTTCTGCTGGCTCCTCAATCTCTTCTGCTTCAGCTCCTCTGGGCCCTGCTGCCACTAACAGCCCCGGCTAAGGAAGGGATCCTGTGGGCCACTCTCCACAGAAAGAGAAGAGGATGAGGAATTACAAAAGGAAGAGGACGCCTTGTTGTCTCTGCCCCAAGTACCATTCAGATGAACTCCCAGCTGTTTAGCTCTCTTTAAGGAAAAACAAATACATTGGCCATCGATACCTTGAACCATTCCCTATCACAGGCTGCAGTAAGTACAGCTGCATCTCACTGTTAGTTGAGGCCACAATCCCGCAGAGTGCAGTGCTTAGCAATTGCACAGACAGTGAAGCTGTTTTTCCCTGTAGTGTAGAAGAGAAGGAGGATGTGTATAGGGACTAGCAAGCTATGCATGTCATTTAAAGACACAGGAACAGCCTGGCGGGCCCAAAGACATGTACATGAATATCAGGACAGTCAATCAACATGAGATGTCTGCTTTCCCCAGTGGATCCCTATTCCTAGCTACTACCTCATTTCTGGGTCTGTGCATTTCAGCTCTGTGCACAGAGGACAGTTTTGCAGTTCTGCTGTGCCCACTGTAGTGTTTCAGAAGCCACATGACCAAGATGCTTGTTCTTCCTGCTGCAGGAAGCCTATCCTCTGCTCACTGACCACATAGCAAAGGACCTTAGTAGCTTCAAGGGTACCTCTGTTGGGTGGGCTAAGTCCCTACACACAGATCACTTGAGACAAGTCTTGAGCAAAGCATGCTAGGATCTTGCACACTGTTAGGCCAAAACCTTACAATATTCATTTTATCATCGATAAGAGCATGAAGCCCTCAAGGCCCTGCCCCACCACTGTTGCTCCTGTTTCCTTCCTTCCTGTTACACTGCAAAAGGGAGAGTCTGAAAATGGGGCGATGGTATGTGGGGAAGGAGGATCACTTCGAGGCTTTGCTGGGGGAAGTCTGGGTTTCCCCTCATACAAGAAAAATGCTTACCTGAACTGGACACTTGACAAACATCTCCCTATAAATGGGTGAAGGGGAAGATATCCTACTATCAGTGTCACAGAAGGCCTTACAGAAATGCACTCAGTCAAACTTGGAAAATCTCCCTAACAAAAGCGCCACAGAAGCCCCTCTCCTGTCACCTCACCAGCAGAGACCAGTGTAACCTAGATCAGTGACAACACAGCTCCCTCCTGGACCACGGCAGCGTCGCCTCTGAGTCACCATGTGGGAAAACCAGGTGGGTCTGAACAGGATCTGAGACGCAGCTCTGCCTGCTCTGAAAGTTACTTGCTCCTATGAAACTTGGGGGGAGAAAAACAGAGCTCCTGAAAACAACCACTGGGGGAAAAAAAAACCCAACAATTTGCAGTTAGGGTTATGCATTAAACCACAACCAACACAAGCAGCTCAGTGCAATCCTGGCCTCCATCCACTGGCCATGGGCAAGTTGCCTCTGACCATGGCGCCTGGGAGCGCACATCGATGCCATCGACTGCTTTGGCAACCCGACCAGAACACGCAGGTCTGAGCTTTGGCCAGGAAAATACCACAAGTACAGCATAACCTCAGCCTGCTGCTGCAGAACCTCAAAGGCACTGCAGCTGAACATCCCAAATGAAATCCAGTCGCTGCTGCTGGGTTCTCCTAAAGCCAGCCAGCGTGCTGCAGGAGACGCAGCCCTTTCTCGCTGCAGCTCCCAGAACCCATCCACTCTCCTAGAGAGATGGCCGAAGAGCAAAGCAAACAGGCAGCCTGAAACCCTATAACCCAGCTACACTGCTTTCTTAGACTCAGGCGCATTCTGAATCAGCCAAAAGCGCCAATACATTCTGTTTGCAGCTGGGTTTTGCTATAACTGCACAATGCTTTAAGGTGAACACATCTGGCCCCATCAAGCACTGCTTACTCTCACAATGCCCACATCTGCACAGCAAGTGCGTGAACCAGGAGCAAGGAGATTTGCAGAGGTTACTCTTCCTCTGCACGGGACATGAGGAAAACAAAGAATCTACTTTGGTAATTTTGTAACTTGTTTGGAATTTAAACCGATACTTTGTTTTTTCATAGCCCAATGTCAAGTAACACCTGCAGGGCACCAAGCAACAAAGATTCAGCCCTGGCAATCTCTCACCACCCTCTCCTGAGGCAAAAGGACCTTACAATACACTTGCACATCAGAGCTTTCCTCTCAAAGATGCAGGCACCTCCTATAGCTTCTTAAATATGGAAAGGTGACATCAGCATGAGGATTTCTGCCAAAAGTTATAGCATATAGCTTCCTTTTTAAAATGTACCATTTTCTGCTGCATTTTTATCACACTTGTGAAACACACACGTGATATATGACTCAAGCAAAACTAAATGGGAAAACATCATACTTCTAAGTGTTTTCACCACAAGAGCATGGAAACAAAGCACGTTTCAGGACACCTGTGCACAGAACACAAACCAATCCTCATGTAAACAATTGACACTGCAAAAGAGAAAACCTGCATTAGTATTTTATCTGGACAACCACTAAACCTCTACAGTCAGTAGTTTTTAAATAGTTCTCTTGCAATGACACAAAGAACCACTTGGTAGTGAGTACCTCTTTCATAGGTCACCTCACAAAAAGTTTCAGCAACCAAAAAAAAAAAAAAAAAGTAATACATTAAGGGCCAAGAACTTTGCATTCCTTCACTAACCAAACCAAAAAAAGATGCACTCAGCCAAACCTGGCCTTTCCCTGGGACACTGATGGCAGCTCCAAGTCCAGAGGCCCAAGTCCAGAGGTGACTCTCCACGTGGAATGGGGTAGGACCAGATGAGCTGTTAAGGAACAAACAGCTTGGAGAAAGACTGCTAAGTGAGATGCCCACTTGCACCACCACTGCATTTCCCTAGGCTTTGAGAGCAGGAGATATAAACTAGATCTGGCTATGCACACACATCATCATTATTATAAAAACACATCAACCCAACAGTAGCTTGTAAGCATCTTTCCTTCATTATAAGCCTGTTCTCTTCACCTCCTGACTCACTGGATCCTCACAGCCCAGCTTTCTCCTGCCACCCAGGCAGTCAATGCCCAGTGCTCACACTGTGCTGAAAGCACCCTTCAGAGGGGCGTAACAGCCCCAAAATAATGGAGCATCTATTTTGAAAATAAGGCATAAAACAGACTCCACCCTCAAACAGGGACGAGAAAAGGCTGCAAAATGCTAGCATCAGGCTCTATAGCATGCGGGTATTGCTCCACAGCAATTGTTTAGGCAAAAAAGGCAGGTGCTTACAATTTAATTAAAAGAGTAATTAGACACCTCACATGAGCCTTTCATTGGGAGGCTGCTCAAGCTTTAAAGCAGCTCCTGGCCCTTTCTGAGAAAACCAGTCCCACCCGTTCCCTCCCCACCTTGTGCAGGACTCTGCAGAATGACACATCATGCATGCAACCTTGACATCTCACGACTCCATCCTAGCCACCACGGGAATTCATGCTTGCTTTCGACTCTGATGCACGGATGGCAGAGTAGAGAGGCTCATGATCTCTGACGTACCAGGATGTGCTGGGGGCACTAGCAAGACGCAGCTCTGCAGAAAAGATCTGGGGTCCTGGCAGACACCACACTGGATGTAAGTCAGCAATGTGCTCTGTCACTAAGAAGGCTGACGGTACTCTGGGCTGCACTGGGCAAAGTACTGCCAGCAGGACAGGAGAGGTGATCCTTCCTGTCTGCTCAGCCAAAGGGCCCACAGAAGGCATAAGGATGCCTTGTGCAGAACACAGCTCAGAAGAACCTGAGGTAAGGTGCCACAATCCATCTTTTACCTAATGCTACCCACCCACCTCCTTGCACACTCTGAGAGGGACCTCTCAGAGAAGCAGATGGGCTTTTGCAAACCTATGGCCCAGCAAAGGTAAGTGGGACGCACCCCTCACCCCAAGCCACCACAGGCAAAGGAGCTAGCTTAATAGCCAGTGGGTGCACTGTTCTTGGGTCCCTTTCCAGCCTGCAGTGAGAGAAGAGCATGTGCACGCACACGTGGTTTGCCCAACTACTTGAAATCCACCACTCTGCAGGCCCTTTAAACATATCCACATTTCTCCCAAAAGAGAAGGCAGCAGCACAGCAGTTAGCAGGTGCAAACAAGGCAAGCTTGGAAAACCCACTGGTGCTACTTTGTCCAAACAAAGCACTACTAGACAGGAGGCAAACGTTCCTCTCCATCCCAAGTCACTTAATACCTTATGGGATGGGAAGAAGCCAAAAGCCCTTTGCTCCAGGAACATCAAATCACAGACAAAAATCACTGCATTCCATAGTGCCCCTGACAACCCAACTGAAGTCTCATTGTCTCAGCATGGCAAACAATTCTTGTTGGTCACTGCATGCAGGGTTTTGTCTTTCTAAGCCTGGAAAAGATCCCTTTATTTATATGTAGAGCAAACATAGAAGGAGAAGAAAAAAAAACAACAACTCAAACACTCTCGCAGCACTTACTGGTCGAGCAGATGACTGCAGCCTCCAAGCACACAGATTCCAACTCAGATGCCAATTCAGTTACTGATTCACCCAAATAGAAGGCCATTTCAAACAAGAAAATTTCCTTAAAAGGATCCAGTTGGGTCCTTTTTATATCATTTCTATTCATCATTATTTGCAATGAACCCTCAGAAGACTGAATCCAGAATCTCATTTCTTGTTAATCATCACTGTGCACACTAGATTGTTCTTAAAGGATTTCTGTGTATTAAACAGTGAGAATCACAGAATGTGCACAAGCAGATCTGGAAGAAAAGCAAGAATTAGCCCACAACTCTTGAATAACCCCTTCTTGGAGGGGAGTTCAATGAGAATGTTGGATGACCAAGAACGTATCACTGATTTCACGAATGATGACACAAATTGCACATTCATACACAGCCAGACTATGCTTCAATTTCTGAGCACAAATTTGGCAGTGTCTCCCCAGAAACATTTCCCTTATTAAGGTCAAGAGGCTGCAAAGCAGTTCTTCAGTGCAGTCCCAAAAAGACCACAGCCCTACTTAAGAATTAGCAGCATTGTAATTGCCAGGGTTTTCCGCTGGAAGAGCTTGGAGAGAAACACAGACACCTCCATCGCTGCACATTTTGGTAACATTGGAACCATCTCCTTCCCACACACTGTCACAAGAGACACTAACTGTGACTCGCTCACAGGAGAGCAGCACGACTTTAAGTATGCACACCTCCTGTTTAACAAAGTCAGGAGGAAAAGCTCCTCAGCTTCACGATTCACCTGTAGAGACACTAAGCAGTCTCTTATTCACAGAGCAGACGCACAGCAAAGAGTATTTTGGATCAAATGCAGGCACACAGGCCATACCCTTCCAAACAGTTGGGGATTGCATCTTTACCTCAACACAAGTCATAGCTGGGCTACATTTAAACAACCTCCAAGAAGACAAGCAGGTTTCTCATTTAATTGCAGCTCCACAGGGACAGAAAGGATCAGTCATGAAACACACACGCACGTAAATGATGCGTGACTGCAGGTCTGATTTAATCACAAGCCAAACCTTCAATACCCATCCTAACACCCAGGCATACAGTTTGCTCTCTTAGCTGATTTTTTTATGTTTTTTTTTTTCTTTTTTTTTTGAAAGCAGATCACATTGCCCTGAGCATGTCAGCAGCAAGACACACCATGGGAGTACCGTTTCCCAAATCACATCACAGTGATTCCCCCACCCTGAGTCCAGTGCTTCTTCCATATGCCAGCACATATAGAAGCAGATGCAATCAGGTACCAAAAAAAAAAACAAAACTCAAATACACCCTATTATTCACATTGCCTATGAACGAAGTCAGCATCCCTGCTTACTTTGACTCAGCTCATAGTCCAGTTCCCCCCCAGTTTCAGGTTACCTGTAATTAAAGGATGCATCAACACACTTCCATCATGGGGTGCATGTGTATAAAAAAAACGCATACTTCTGGAGCACTGCCTACAGTTCAGAGTGGGTATTGGTTTCACAGACACACCAGCAAACCCAGAGGAGCAGGAGGACGTGGGTTAGAAGGCAGTACCTGCGTATGCTCAAAGCGAAACAGATGCTGCTGGAAAACAGCGCTGATAAAATCATCACTTTAAAAAGCACCATGGCTAGTCACGTGCCAGATGAGAGAGATTATGATTTTTTCATTAGAAGGGAGAGAGGGGAAGGAAAATAATTCTTTTTTTTAAGAAAAATAGCTCCCAAATGCAGAGCCTGGGAAACGATTCCAGGTGAGAGACTCAAACAAAGAAGATGGAGCATCCTTCTCCTTGCAGGGAGGAATGCCTCTTGCTAGAGTCGGGGGCCCTTCTACAAGAGAGAGCTTTATAGGAGGCTGTAAAGATCAGCACCACCACTGTGTAACAGCAGGAGCTTTCCTGCACTCTGAGGAATACTTTTGGGTGGGAGTGGGGACACCAAGGGGATTTTAGGTGTCTCTGTGTTTACAAATAGCTCCAAAGAAGGGGAAGCTGGAGGGTGGAGGAGTCAGGAAAAGATGCCAAGCCATTCAAGGAAATCAAAGTAAGGATAGGGCCTTCCCAGCAATGGTAAGTTCAATGCCTGGGGCCAGAACCCAAAAAGCAGAGAGAAAAGGCTCGGGTAAAGGCACGCATAACATTCCCCTCATCTCAGAATAGGGTTATTTTAAGCTTATCTCCTTGGAGCTACCCTAGTATTTTCTCTTATGACTCGAGTCTCCAGGAAAGGCGGCTGGAGCGGAGGGAGGGAGGGAAAAAAAAAAAAAAAAGGAGCACGCTCACATTAACACCATAAAACTCCCTCAAAGAAGGCACAAAGCCCCAGAAGAGATGACAGCCAAGCTGGGTCATGCCTTACCTGGAAAAGTGTGTGGGTTGGGTGACCCTCTTTTAAGGCACTTTGAACAGAGGACGTGCACAGTGTAATACAGGCCCGGCCATTCCTGGAGCAGGACATTCAGTTCTTCCACTAAGGGGGTAATAGCTTGCCAAGCTGTCCAGATATTTGGTAGGGATGCGTGACTGGCAATAGACAGCGTGTCCGGCTGCAGAGCTCCCCTGGCAGGCCGGTAGCTCACCACCACCGGCACCTTTCCCCGGTAGGCATAGATCTGGTATTTGCCATCTGAGCGCTGCACCACGTGGCTGTTGATCTGGACACTGTAGCGTGCGAACAAGCCGGGTGGGAAAATGAAGGGAAAGCTGTACTCGATCTGCAGCTGCTCAACCACAAACGACTGGCCGCTCAGGTTGGCACCATTGATCCATGCCTCTGCATGTGGCACCTCATTCTTCACATAGCAGGGAAACTTGTACCAAGCAGTGGCCCCATTTAGAGGCTTGGATTTGGGTTTGTTGACACAGTAACACAGCCCCATCTTCTCCAGCAGCTCCAGAATGAGCTGCAGATCCTCCCGGCTCTGGATATGGGGCTTGAGGAGGAGGCGGATAACGTGGGCAGGGAGGAGGCCATGCAGCAAGAAGCCCTCCACATAATGATGGAGCTGAGTGGCCCTCAGCTCGTCAATGTGGGTGTCGCTAAGCAGTTTCTGGAGGAGCACAGTGGCATCCTGCTGGCAGAAAACATTGAGGATGTCAATGAGCCGTGGCAGGTTGTGGAACACGTACTCTCGCAGTGTGAGGTGCTCCTCGAAGTAGAGCAGCTTCCCGCTCTCGTGCAGGTAGGACAGGGCACTCTGCAGCCGGTCCTCCGTCAGGCCTGCCTGCAAGCCCAGCCGGGCAGAGTCCCACCAGCTCAGCCACAGCTGCTGAGCCCGCGGCTGGAAGTGCAGCTCCTCCAGCACTTGCCAGGATTTGGGCAACACCCGGTGCAGGTTTGGGAAGATATCGCGGTGCTCAGCCACCGAGAGGAGCTTGTCCCGCAGGCGACGCACCTGGCAGTGGTCCCAGCAGCTGAAAGGCAGCACAGGAGAGAGGATCTGAGGCCGGTGGTTGAGAAGATACTGAAACTGAGCTTTTTTTCGTCGCAAGTTCTTGTCCGAGACCCCGTAAAAGGCAGTGTGAGGGCTGGAGCAGCGCAGGTCAAAGTCCTGTCCCAGAGCCTCGTCCACCTGCTGGACCAGGCTCTGGAGGCCCTCAGCATCCCTCTTCTCCTGCTGGGCGATCTGGTGATGGATGTCCAGGCACTTCTCTTCCAGCTCCCGCTCAGCGCAGAGGTCAGCGTGGGTGCCCACCATGCACACCACGGCGTGGGGCACCTTGGAGCCCAGCCAGTGCAAGAAATAGCCCACGGAGGGGTAGAAGTGCTGAGGGACGTAGGCACTCAGATTCACCACCAGCACATAGAGAGCTCCAGGGGAGAGAAAGAAGGACTGGATCACGTCATAGCTCGGGTCCCCTGCCAGCTCATACACAATGAACGTCAGGCCCCTCTCTGCGTCCGCCGTCCAGTCCATCACCTCGATGCCCTTGCTGCCTGACAGGCCCAGGCCTGACGGAATCTGGGAGGCATCTGGAAGCTGCGGGGGCACAGCGCATGGCATTTCTCCTTTCCCTCGGCGGGAGGGCACATGAGAAGCAATGTCCCACCGCTCAGAAGAGTCCTCAGGGATGGGACAACATCCCGCTGCTCTCCCAGCACCCTGCTGCTGCCCAGGGCACCCTCGGGGCTGGGCACTCCCTGCCTCCAGGCTTCCTCCATCCTCCTTATGCCTGTCCTCCTCCATCAGGCACCGCCTCAGCAGGGTCTTGCCAGAGTCCTTTGGCCCCATGAGGACCAGCTTGAGGCGGGGTTTGAGGGCAGGCTGGGAGTGGGCCAGCTCCTGTTGGTAGGCAGCGATGTAGGGGATGCCTTTCATGCAGACCTCATAGGGGGGCTGGATGAGGGGATTGTCTTTGATCTTCCACAGGGTGACATGGGAGAGCTGCCCAAAGCCCTCAGGCAGGATGGCGATCTGGTTGCCTTGCAGAACCAGCTCCTCCAGGCTGTGCAGGAGCACAATGGAGTCGGGCAGGTAGCGGATGCGGTTGTTGTCCAGCCAGAGGGTGCGCAGCTGGCGGAGCTGGCAGAGGCCAGCGGGCAGCACGGTGAGCTGGTTGCGGCTCAGGTAGAGCTCCTCCAGCCCTGGCAGCGCCAGGACGGCTGCAGGGAACTCGCCCAGCAGATTCGAGGAGAGGTTGAGCATCTTGAGACGCTGCAGGCTGCTGAAGCCGGCAGGAAGGGCCCGAAGCCGGTTGCCATCCAGCATGAGGCTCTCGAGGGCACCCAGCTGGCAGAGGCCCTCGGGCAGGGCTGCCAGGCCTGTGCCGCTCAGCCAGAGGATCTTGAGGCGGCAAAGGGCGGCAATGCCCTCAGGCAGGGCCCCCAGGTGCCGGTTGCCTGAGCAGTCAAGCTCCTCCAGGGCAGCCAGCTCCAGCAGCGGGGCAGGGAAGCAGGGCAGCAGGTTGTGGTCAATGTCAAGGGCACGGAGGTGCTGCAGGTGGCCCAGGCCCTCGGGCAGGTGGCGCAGGCGGTTGAAGCTGAGGTCGAGCTCCTCGAGGTGACCCAGCTCGGCGAGTCGGGGCGGCAGGCCGGGCCCCTCGGCACCCAGCTCGTTGTGGCTGAGGCTCAGCTTGCGCAGGCCCCGCAGCCCTGCCAGTGCCCCACCGTCGCCCAGGCCCCGCAGCCGGTTGTGGCTGAGGTCCAGCTCGGCCAGGCGGCCCAGGTGCCGCAGGGCGGCGGCGGGCAGGCGGCACAGGCGGTTGCGCCGCAGGCTGAGCACCCGCAGCCCGCTCAGGGCAGCGCCCACCTCCTCGGGCAGCTCCTCCAGTCCCCGCCCGCTCAGNGCGGAGGGCGGGATGCGGGCGCGGCTCTCCCGAGCGCTGCCCCCGGCACCGCCTCCCGGGAGGCCGAGCCCCGCCCGGGCTGCGCGTCACCCGCCGCCGAGGGGGGTGCGTGCCCGGCGCGGCGCCTTACCCACCTCAGAGCCGCGCCGCCGCCTCCCGGCCGGGAGCGATGCGCCTCCGCGCCTCAGAAATCGCACGCTGGGCTCCCCCGAAGCCACACCGGGGCAAGGCCCCCCTCCCCGCTCCCCGCACACAAAGGCCGCCGCCCCCACAGCCGCACTGCGGCCCGCAGAGCTCTGAGCCGCTCGAGGCGGCGCAGAAGCCACTGAGGAGGGAAGGCTGCGGGGAGGCGCGGGCTGCTCCTGCGGGAGGGGCGCTGGCAGGGCCGGGGCCGGGCACGGGAGGAACCAGGGCCTTGTTCCCTGCTGCCCAATACCTCCCCCGGGACGGGGGGCGCGCACGGCACCAGCCTCGCGCTGACGGAAACGGTAAACG